>JAODAL010000603.1:0-292184 GCA_025379985.1 Phyllomedusa bahiana
CACCACCCCAACAGAAGAGGTTGGGGTCTTCGGCCCCCCTATTGGCCGTGTACACCCCTCTGTTTGAGTGAAATTAGAGCTGTCACTTCTAGGCTTATCAGCAAAGCCTCTCCCAGGGTGTGAAGACAGGCCATGTGAATTAACCGGTATGTGAGGCCTGACATAAATAAAACATATTTTATGCTGAAGTAGAAAAAAAAAGTCGCTGATTGTAAATACCCTATCATAAAGCCCCTTTATAAATGTTACATAGTTTGTAAGACCAAAAAAAGATAGATGTCCATCCAGTTCAGCCTAGTGCACAGTTTTTCATCCAGAGGAAGGAAAAAAACCCCCATGAGGTAGCAGCCAATTGTCCTAATTTTAAGGAAAAAAATCCTTCCTGACTCCAATCTGACATTCAGAATAAATCCCTGGATCAATGACCCATCTTAAGATTCCAAGTCACTTTAATTTTGTTGTTTTATTGCACTCTAGAAAATTCATTCCGACCCTTTTACAAATATGTTAGTGAATGCCCCATGACAAGATCCCAGGCAGAAGTTCCGCATTTTTCACTGCCTACAGTAAAAAATCCCTTTCCATGCTTATTTTAAAAACCTTTCCTAAGAGTAGGGGATCCCCCTTATTCTAGATACCCCTGGCTAAAAAAAATTTTGGGGAGAGATTCTATATTGACCTTTAAAATATTTAAACATATTAATTACCCCCCCGAACCCTTTCTTTTCTCTAATGAATAACTCAATTTCTAATCTTTGGGGGTATTGCATCCACCCATCCTTTTTATTGTTTTTGGGTTGCGGACCTTTGAACTTGTTCAAGTCTTTCCTGTGCACGGTCCCCAAAAAACTGACACAATATGCCATGTGGGTCTACCAAAATGACTTGTATAAAAGGGGGAATAATGTTATCATCATGTGCATCTTTGACCCTTTTTTACACTCCATAATCCCATTTAACCTGCCCGAACCTGGCTGCACAATTAATTTTTTGTCCCTAGGATTCCCGATCCTTCTCCATGTCACTTTTTCCCCTGTTTTTTCCCTTTAACAAGTAATCATGAAATGGGTTTTCCTCCCCCTGGCATAACCCTTGCATTTATCGTATTAAACCCCATCTGCCACTTCCGCCCCGGCTCCTTTTTCCATAACCCTTTGTAATAAAAAATTATTCTCTATTGTTTGATTACTTTTTAGAGCTTACATCTTTCAAAGTTTTGTTTTTGTACTGGCAATTTTCTGTAAGGTAATTAATAAACACATTAAATTAATTATGTTAAATACATTTTATGAATAACTCCAACAAGATGCTAAACTGAAAGATAACTTAACAATACAACCATACTAACTATATCATTGGAGCGGTAAAAAAGGGATATATAAAACTATAAATAGTTACCCTGCATATCCCAAAATAAATTGGTGGCCTGTCTAAAGCTGGAAAGTAAATGAAGATAACGATGCAGCGCCTTGCCGGCACTGAATCGTCATCCTTGTCCCTGCCATGGTCGAAATCATGGGAGTACACCTTTTGGCGCATGCATTTTGGGGGATGGGAACAAAGATTATAAAATGTGGATCCTTTGTGTCTCTATTTTAATGTTTATTGATATACTTCACATAGAATATAATATTTATATACATAATAGGCACATACTTATATATACAGCATGTAAAAGCTATAGGGATATCTTTTTCATTAATGTGTTAAAAAAAAATGGCTGCCTTTTAGTAGTTTTTGTATAGATCGTCGTGTAATCCAAGATGGCGCCTAGTCAGAAGTTACACACTGTGTTCAGACATTCTGAAGCTGTGTGAGTGGTCCATAGATACAGGACATGCCAATAGACCCTTACAGCCATCTCATTGGATGCTTCTTATCTTACTAATTTGGCAAAGAGGTTATAAAAAACCACCATTTTGTGAATAAAATCAGGAAATGCACTTTCACTTCAGCAACAGGGCAGTTGTGATTTGTTTTCTCGTGCACCTTTTGTTATTTTTAAGATAATTTGAACGCCCCCACAAGGACAAGGATAGCCCCTTTGAGGCTAAATTCTATTACAGATAGTCCGCCTGCAACGTGGGGCATGGGCCTTAGATCTGATTTTATTACCGAAAACCGAACTGGTAATGCTTCTACTGGCGGACGCAGATGAGAGATAAAGGCGCCCAGTCACTCTTCCTCTGTTATTCTGTCCGGGTAAGTAAAGTTATACTAACTTTTTTTTTTTTTTGGCTGTCCGGAGCAGATGCTCATCTAGTGGGCAGCTGTACTTAGCGTTCATTCGGTATTTTATTGTTAGATCACGCTGACGGGCAATGATTCGCGCCCATGCTAATTGAACCTATGACCGTACAAATTAACTCCTTGTGGGGTATTTTCTGTTTTATGTGTATTGAAGAGTGAGAGAGAGAGCGAGAGCTGATCGGAAAAAGCATAGCTGGGAAAGCAAGGTGTAACGTCAGCTGAGAATCACCGGAGCGAAAGCCCTAGAGGCGCTCAGTGATTTTTGAGAATCTCCCGATGGGAATGAAAAAACGGGAATTCTGATCTGCTCGGCGAGTAAGTAAGACACTGGCTCAGCTGGCTTGGGGTAGAAAAGTGCAGAGCTTGCTGAAAAATTGAAATTCATTGATGGTGGAATCATGAATTCAGGGCTTTCCTTGGTGTAGAGGAAAAGTCTGAGCACAGCGGCATGAAATCCGGTTTCTTCAATTCGATACGATGTATTGTTCTCTTGTATGTCCTATAAATGTAGTGCAGAGTGAGTGCGTGATATAGAGTGTCTAAAGACCAAACAGGAAACAAAGAAGTTTGGTATGTGAGTTTAGTGCACAGTGCGTCGCGCGAGCATCAGTGTTTTTTAAGGAGTGAGAGCGTGAGCGAGTGAGAGAGCGTGATATGTGACTCTCGCGCGAGATGTGTGTTGAGAGAGGGGAAGTGAGAGAGGAAGAGAGAGAGTGGTATGGAAGAATTTGCAAGTAGCTGATGTGTATTTAAGACCTCAGATAGTATTTTGTGTTAAGAGAATGGAAATGTCTGAGGTTGAACAGAAAGAAGGTAGATTGAAGGATTTTGGAATGTTGTTAATGGCTGATTATCCTGGTAACATGTAACAATATGGATGCATAAAGAAGGGTGGGGCCCTAGGGGTGCAGCTCCAGTGATCATCCTCCAGGAGAAGTTTCTGAAAAAAGGAAAGTGTGAATACTTGCCGTGCGCGAGAGCGCGGCGAGTTGAGCGATGTGAGTAGCTGTGCGTGTGGACTAGTGAGCGCCGAGGTGGGTGGAGAGCAAAGTTAGGGGTGTAGACAGAACTCTGCAACAATAAGGGAACCACGCCCCCAAATGCAGCCCACCTGTGTCACAAAGTCCACACCCTGCCCACCCCTGTAGCCACCCCTCTGCTCCAAGCCATGCCCAGACACCCAGACTCTTTAACCTGAACCTTTAGTGCCACATGGCCCGCCCCCTTCCATGTCCACTTCCTACTCTCAGCCCCCGCTACTGCTCCCCATCAGGATGTCACCATCCTCTTCCTCTGGGTTAATGCCCGTCCCTTCCGGGTCACCCACTTTTTCACTTCCCTGGACCAAGATGGTGTACACAGCTTTGTATGTCTAATTATGATGCCAGATACCTGGATATATGCGACCAGACCCAGCCAGCCGTACAGTGGAGAACCTCCGGTACTGGGAGGAAAGATACAGTGAGGATCAGGCTCTAACGAGCATGAGAATAACGAGGGAGGGGAAGAATTATGTGGATTAGAAGCTCATACAACAAGCCAGAGCAAATAATCGGCTTGCGTGCTGCATGGGGGCCACACTCAGCTGACCCACTGCAAAGCACACCCCGGGGAAAGGACACTGAGAGCAGTCAGCTGAACCCATGGGAGAGGGCACAGAATTGAACTACAGCGACCCCCCTTATCTCACACGGCCTCACTGGCAAAGGTAGGGGGGTGCGAAGCCCGAACATGTTTATTTACCTTCCCACCGAGTCAAGTGTCCTTGTCTTAACAAGTGAAATTACATGACCCTGAGAAAACAACCTATGTCCTAATTACAGAAAGATTTAGGTCTTTGTCAGAGGTTAAAGCAGGGGATTACAGACGGGCCGCATTGAGGCTGAATCCCTCATCGAAGGAAGGCCGTCAGAAAATGATGAGATCACTTGCTTGCCCCCTCCAGATGTAACGTTGTGAACAGCTGAAACAATGCTGGGGACAGACCTTTCAGATCAGGCGTTGACACTGACAGACTTCGACCAGGAATAAAGGGGAAACAGTGGAGAAATAACAGTGCACGAATAACTCAGATGTTCTCTGATTTTAGGATTCTCCTTCCGTTTGAGAAGCCACATGCCTCGGATGCTGACCAGTGCCTTTGGTGGATGGCCTGCGGAACCCATCAAAAGCAGCTGAAGATGGTTACGGCCTGAGTACAGAGACACTAACCATAGATGTGGTGCTTCTAGTTTGCAAAAGGCATCGAGAGCAATCTGCTGCGGGATATGTGTGATTGAAAGCCTGCTCCTGTGATGGTGACTGACTAGTATGTGAAGGACCCTGAGCTTACAAGCCAAGAGCACCGCTTAACTTGCTTGAACAGCAACAGAGCACGACACTGGCCCTCACCCCTGCAAAACAAGAAGAGGAGGAAACCACAAGCATAGATACTCGGCACCCTGCTCCTGATGTCTGTCCAATTCCTGAAGCCCAGCATCCATAGGACAGGAAAATCCACTCGTGCAAATTCTGTATGAGACAGTGAAGACAACTCCCTCCACATTGATGAAGATGCTTGGGAGTCCCTTCCAGAAGCTGAATAAAGCTATTGCCAGTGCCCCTGCACTAAGGCATCACCGGCCTACCAGAAGACCTTCAATTTCTGTTGTATCGGTAAAGGGAAGGAATGCCCCTGGGATTTCTAGCACAGGCCCATGGAGGCCCGAAACAGACCAGTTGGATCTACTCTTCAAGACTGGACCCCATCTGTGCAAGGGAGACCTTCCAGTTTACAAGCTGTGAGTTGCAGCCACAGGTGGCTGGCTGGACAAGACAGCGGATATCGTAGTCGGACACTCCCTCATCCTTCTGGCTCCAGGTGACATCTCTGCCATTCTTAACCACGACTTCTCTCATCAGCGTCTCAGGCTTCAGTGTTCTCTCCTCCTGCCGGATAACGTCACTCTTCTGCGCTGTTGTGTTCTTCATCCAGCCACCTTACTTCCCCTTTCTCAAGGGGGGAATGAGGATGAAGAGGAATCGGAGGAATCCTTCCGATTCACGTGAAGAAAGCCATGATTGCTTTCGCACTGAAGAAAGCCCATGATTGCTTTGAGTCATGAAGATGTTGAACCTTTCATTTGAACCCGGATATGGATTTCTGTTGTGGATGGGATCCAGATTTGCCAAGAGACAGTGCAAGGACGAATTTCACACGGGATCTGCCGTGAGCACATCAGACGAAGTGTTGGAAGCAAGAAGTCTGCCATATGCATAAGTCAGCCCAAGAAGACGCAGCAGGACTTTTTGGCAGAGGCCGAACGGCCAACATATGTACGACTCAGAGATACGCTTCGGTTTTTGCCCATAACTTTGGACCTATTTGGAAAGCAACAAGGATTGTCTCCACGCCTCAACTGCGGGGAACCAAGTGATACGTGTGACAAGCCATTCAGGTCCCTGAGGATTGCACTGCTGCTGCCACAGACAGTGACTATAACTGAAAAATCAAGGCATCATGGAAGCTTAGAATATAGAAGAACGAAACGCACTTGGCTGACCAAGCAGCCACACAGGCCGCAGGAGGTGAGAAAGTGGAAGCAAGTCCAGCTGTCAGTGGAGCAGGAGAAACTTGCACCCAACCCTGCAAAGGAGACTAGCTGCCAAGATGCAGGAAAATTCCAAAGCTCCACTGGAAGAACAGGAACAGCTTGGAAAAGAAAGCAGCCTTAAAGGATGATTGTTGCACCCACTATGAGCAAACAATGAGCAACAACCACAGACCCTCCATCCAAGCTTCTGCCATGCAAATTGCAACAACAAGCAGAGATGCAGAAAAGGAGCTTGGAAAAAGAAGGGAGCCAAGAAAGAAAGAAGAAGACTGGAGCAACATATGTAGTATGGAGGCGACCTGCTTGCCACGGCGCTATACCCAGCTGTAGTGCAATTGGGCACATGGAAACCGCATGCCCTGACCAGACAGTCTGCCCATAACGAGGTTAGAGTCCGGCACAACGCCCCGGGATAGTTTAGCTCCTTCTCGCCTATGAGATCCCTGTTAGGCCCCAGTGGCCCAAGGCTATGGGCATATTTCCCTCAGGAGTTGTAGCTAACAAAATGATGCTATGACCATTAATGTGATATGCAGTGGTTAAAGAGTTGTTGCTAATGCATTTCTAGGAGTTTTCCATTCCAATCCAGACTTAGACTTTGCTGCTCATAAGCTACAACAGCCTGGAGACTGGGTCTACGTGAAGAAGTTTGTGTGTAAAACCCTAGATCCCGAGTTTGAGGCGGCCGCACCAAGTCCAGCTGACCACATCTGTCAAGGGTGCAGAAACCCAACTGGTTCCACGCTTCACACTGCAAGATCGCTCCAGCCAGATCCCTCGGAATGAGGGCAGATCGCGTTTACTGATGGTTAAGTAGTTAAGTTGTATTTAACTCTTGGTCATAACCATAGCATTATATAGGTGTGGTAGATGGAGAAGTACTGGGGACCCTCTTGCTATTGACTCAGGGGTGCTTGGTTGGAACACAGGTAAAGCTATGGGGTAATAGGACCACAGACTTCGCCTGTAAAGAGGAAAGACAAACGTGTGGAAACCTCTACTCACTAGTGATGAGGTTGATAAAAACGGACCCTGTCTAGAAAGTGGAAATACCAGGATGAAAGTATGTGCGCCCTAAACGCTAGCTATTGAAGACCCTCAGCGACATGATGGAGCATATATTCACCTGGGAGTCCATATACTGAGTGAGGGGCTCAAGAAGATAGTGACACAGTGAGAAGCCAGAGGAGAAAGAAAAAGCCTCTCCCAAAGGGCAGCTTCAACCCCCATGTGTATATTGAGCTATAAGGAGGCCCAAGGGGGTACCCAGATGAGTTTAAGCAAGGAACCAGTGGCCGCTGGTTTTTGAATCTCTACTACTGATAATTTACGTCCACCCAAAACAGGAGAAACCTGCTGTACTTTTATCCCAGATAGAAATCTCTCTCTCTCTCTATATCTCCTACCACATCCCTATCGCATCCTTCTATCTCACCCATGCTCACCACCCCCAAAGCCATACCAACAATGATACACTCGAAAGCGACGTGCGCCCCTCTTCTCTCAGTTGAATTTAAAGTGTAACTCAGGCATATTATCACAAAAAAAATACTTTCTCTATGATAATGTGCGTGCGCTGTGCTTAGAGATATAGTCTGTCATAGCATTTGTGATGGGGGTGGGGGGGAGTGTCTTAGGTGCAGGGAATGCTTGCCCAGATGGTATTGCCATATTGATTTGTGTTTTTGCTAATTTCCTTGCTCTAATTGTTGTTGAGTAGAGTTTCTTCCCTTGTTGGAGGAACACGCGTTGTGAAAGCTGTGGACCAACACAACTCCCATTAAGGAGGAACACGTCCCAACACGAGCGTCTCTCTATCTCTTAACCACAACAATACTCTGCGACCACTACCACAGCCTCAGCTTCAAAAAACTACTCCTCTATCTCTCACACTACTATATGATGTGGAACATACTCAAAAACACACATACACACACACACATACTACATCACCCTAGACACATTCACAATCCATAACACAGTACCACTTACATTAACAATCTTTATATATTAACACAGATCTATAAAAAACAAACACCTAAAGCGTGAGCGAGAGCGACACGTCCCCTATGACGGAGAGGTCATCTCTCTGATAGTCGAGCTGGCAGATGTGTGAAGGTGTATCGCTACGCGAATTTATTGTGAGAGATATATCTAGGTATCTATATTTATGCTATCTAGTCTATCTTCGCATCCCGTAGAGGTAAACGAGTGTGATCTCTGTATTTACTCAATTGTTGTTAGAGCTAATGTAGCTGAGGCATAAAAAAATAAATTATGTAGTAAGAATTATGTTTTTTTTTTTTTTTTTTTGGGTTTTAAAATTGAAATATTAGATATTGTAGTGGTGGTTATAAGATTTTTTATGTTTCCTTTTGTCATGGTTAAATTTTTTTTAGTATTTTTCTGATAATATAACTTATTTATATTATATTCATAATTAGCTAATACGATTGATACAGCATTTAAAAGAGTAGTATATCTTTGTCATTAATGTTTTAAGCAAAATGGCTCTGTAGTAGTTTGTATAGATCGCCGTGTAATCCAAATGGCGCCTATCGAAGTTAAACCCGTTTCAGAACATTCCCGAAGCTGTGAGGAGTAGTCCATTGATAAGACGTGCCAATAGACCCTCACAGCCAGCTAATTGATGCTTATTATCTACTAATTTGCAAAGCATATAAAAACCACCAATTTGTGAATTAAATTCAAAGCACTTTCACAGCAACAGGCATGTTTGGATTTGTTTTCTCGTGGCAACCTTTTGTTATTTTAAGATATTGAAGAACCCCCACATGGACAGGATACAGCCCTTTGAGGCTAATTTCTATTACACATGCGCCGTGGTTATTTTGTCAGCTATATTGTTTCTGGTCCGTTTGTGATGTAGTAAGTAAGCAGTTATTACACCCCTCATTCTGTAACCGAGCATTCCGCTCACTCATGCTGATAACAATAAGTGACAATTTAACCCCTTAAGCCGAACGCCTGAAAAGTAGTTAATGACCAGAACATTTTTTAGGTTTTGGCCTCCTTGCGTTCAACAGTTGTATCTTTTTTTTATTTTTTCAATGAACGGCAGTTGATGAGGCCTCGTTTATTCGAGACAGTTGTACTTTATAATGGAATAGTTCAAGTACACTTATAAATAATTGCAGTATTTTTTTTTTATTTTTTTTACAAAATTTTGTTTTTTGTTTTTTAATTTTTTTTTTTACACCATTCCACATTTCACACTTAATAACTTGTTAGATTAATTCTACAAGGTTATTACGGTCCCGGTGTGGATACCAAATATGTGTAGGGTTTTTTTGTGTGTGTAATTTATGTACAATTATTTTTTATTAAATATTTATTTTTATTTTATTATTTATTTTTTTTATTCTTTTTATTTACACTTTTTATGGTTTGTTTTTTTGTACTTTTTTTTTTGACTCCCATGAAGGGAGAACTGTTTAACATTTTTTTAAATTTTTTTTTTACACTTAGTTTAATTATTAGCATATTCATATATGCTAATACATGCTAAATCTGTGTCAGTCTGACACAGCAGTGAAGGACCAGCACACTTGCTTCCTAATCACTGGCCGTCTTACACAGACAACTCCTGGGGCCGACGCTAGGTCCCCAGAGCTGACTGTGGCAGGCCGGTCCCCTGACTTCAGTCGGGTGACCGGGCGTGTCCGATCATACCCCGACAGAGCAGGGGATCCCTTTGATGCGCAGCGGTAAAGCACCGCCCACAATCAAAGGGTTAAAGCATCGGGTTGCGGAGGTTTCTTCCCTCCGTTCCCGATGCCTGCATGACATGCTCTGGGATCGGGGCTGTGTATTCAGCCCCGATCCCAGCGCAGCTGCGGCGCCGGGGCGCCGCAAAAACCGATGTCTGCAGCGACGTCAAAAGACGTGTCGCTCAGACGCGAACGAACCCCCGCACCGGCCCGCCGTGGCGAAAAGACGGTGCGCGTCGTTAAGGGGTTAATAGCGCTGTTTAATAAAATTAAGAACCTGTTTACTGTTTACTGCCTGGAATGCTGATGTGATAAAACCCCTTTAAAAGGCTCAATAATTGTTTGTTATGTGTGCTTCCTTTACTTTTTCTCTGCTATAATGTACATAAGCCATTTACTGTGAATACTATCTAGAATGAACATCTTATTTCTCGCCCATTCTCAAATTATTGGGCAGATAATCTTTAACATCTGTTCTGTAAGAGCTGCTGGGTATAGCATCAGCTTTCCATGTACGATATAAGAAGCAAATATTTCAACTTGCTCATCAGGGATATTAATGAATACAAATACAGTTGTAGTACCCTTTCCATTATTCAAACTTTTAGTGTTTCTCATTTTCAGTTGAATAAAAAAAGAAAATGTTTAAAGGGAACCTGTCACATAGGTTATGCCCCCCTTGCTGAGGACAGGCTCAAGCTATGACAGACATGGTGGGCTGTTCCCCAGCACTGTGTCCCTTATTCTGTAAGATGCTGGAGTTAGGAGCATTTACCGCTCAAAATCTTATTCATGAGCGAGCTGTTACCTGCCCACCAAATCTAGCCCAGGCCACTGACAGTTATTCACAAGTATCAAACTATTTCAAAGTAATAGGTTAATCAGTTAAGGTTGGGCGGGGGCAAGCCCTCAGGTGGGCGGAGTAATGCAAAACTGACTCTTTTCAATGACTCGTTTCTGGCTGATAACTGCAAAGGGTTTAAAGAATGGGGTTGGGCGGAGGTTTCCACCGTTCCCCGATTCCTGCAGGGACTTTTGCCCCTGGATCGGGGCTGTGTATTTTCACCCCCGTTTCCCAGCGCACTGCGGTTTCCGGGCCCCCAAAACCCCTTTTTTCTGCAGCGAGGTCAAAAACGTCGCTGCAGCAAAAACGACCCGAAACCGGCCCCCGTCAAAAGACGGTGCGGGGTGTAAGGGGGTTAATCTACTTTTTACTGGAACATAGTAGATAATAACAGATAACTCAATATTAATTCCACTGATTCTGCCGTGTTTAGAGATATCTCATACAGTATATGGCCTTAGTGCCATATTTGACTCAACCACAGGCTTGAGAATTGAAAGATTGCCTCCAGGATTTTGGGGTCTCATTGTTTATAGATTTTTTTTTGGGTCCCCTTTATAGGGTTGCAAAAGCCCCCCAAGGGGCAAAAACTTTTTTAAAAACCCCCCTTTAAAAGAGACCTTTTTTTTGGGAAACAAAAAAACCCTTACAGAATATTTTCCCGGGGTTTGTAATGGTAATTAAAACCTCACGACCTCCACCTGATTTTTTTAGCTTTGGGGCCTTAAAAATAAAAAATTACATTTTTTGGGGAAACAAATATACACCCCTTCTCAAAAATATTTGTTTTTAAATGAAATGTTGGGAGGAAAAAAAGCGCCCCTCAAAATGTTTTTATGAAATTTCCCTTCCAAGTTCGCATTATTTTCCAAAAATCTGGATTTTAAATGCTTTTTTGGGTGAAATGGTAGGGCTTCCAAAAGAAAAACCCTTTTTTAAAGTTTTCCGTTTTTGCGATTTTGGGGGGGGTGCCATTCCCCCTTTTGAAAACCATTTTAAAAAGAAAACCCTTTTCAAAAAAGATTATGCCCCCTGGCTAAAGGCCAGAACAAGGTAGTGACAGCCCCTGCTTTTTCCCAGCCGGGGGCCCTTTATTTTTAAAGTTTCTGTTTTTTCCCTTTATTTAATCTCAAATTGCAGTTTTCGCCAAAAAGGTCTTTCGAAGAGTCCTTCAAAGAGTAAATTTTTTTAAAACCCAGGCCAATGGGGGGCTAGCCCCCGCCCCCCCTCAACTGCCAAACCTTTTTACTTTAATTTTGGTTTGACACATGTGAATAACTGTCAGTGGGTGGGGCTACCCTTTTTTTGTGGGGGGGGCTAACCCCTGCTCATAATAAAAATTTAAAGGGGGAAAAAGTTTAAAAACTTTTTTGCATCTTACAAAATGGGAAAACGGCGGGGAACAGCAGGTCTGACACTAGTTTTTTCTGTTCACCGGGGGGGAAATAATCTATGTGACGGGTTTCCCCTTTAAAGTATCAAAAACCACCATTTTGGAAACCACCCCAATTTTAGGAATTCCATTTAGGTGAAATTGTGCATTTTGAGCCCCCTGGTGTTTCACAGTTTATTTAGCATAGGGATGTGAAAATGCAAAAAAACAAAAACAACACAGCAATGCCACCATTGTTTTTTGGGTTTCATTTTTATAATATTCACCATACTGTATAAATGACATGATAACTTTACTATGTGGTTGGTATAATTACAACAATATCAATTTCATACAGTTTTATTACGAAAAAATTGTGTTTTTATGTCGCCATATTCTTTTTATTTTTCTGTGTAAGCAGTTTGTTTTTTGCAGTATGAGTTGACGTTTTAATTTGTAACATTTTGGGGTGCATATGGTTCGATGGTCACTTTTTATTCTGGATTTTTGGCGTTAGAATAAAAAAAATAAGCAATCCTGGAGGTGTTTTTTGTTTACATTCTTTACAGCGTTTACTGTGCGGTATACAGGACACGTTAACCTTCCTCAGCATTACATGTACATCGGCTTGTTAATTTTTTTTATGTTTTACAACTTTTACACAATATAAACAATTTTTTAAAATAAGTACACATTTTTGCATTGTCATTGTCTGAGAACCATAACCTTTTTAATTTTTCTGTATACCGAGCTGTGTATGGGCTTGTTTTTTGCGGGATAAGTTGACATTTTCTTTTGTACCATTTTGGGGTACAGGGTTTTTTTTATGTTGCAGCACTTTCACATACAAATTTAAATAATGTTTATGCATCGTTATATTTTGATAGCCATAATATTTTTTCCGGTTGAGTTTGTGTAACGGCTTTTTTTGTTTGTTGGACGAACTGACATTTTCATTGGTACCATTTTGGGTTTCTCATGAATTTTTGATCGCTTTTCATTCTATTTCATGTTCAGGAGGTTGAACAAACAATGCAATTGTGGCATTGTTTTTTTATTTATTTATTTTTTTTCATCGTGTATTGTGCAGGTTAATTAACATGACAGTTTTATAGCCCATGGCAATGCCAAATATGGATACTTTTTTATTTCAGTGATTTTGTAAGCATTTGTAATTGGAAAATGATATGTGTTACATAGTTATATAGTTAGAACGGTTGAAAAAAAAGACACGTGTCCATCAAGTTCAACCAAAGGGGGGAAAATGTGGTAAAGGGGAGGGAGACAAGATTTTAACCCCAGCCCCCCAGGGTTAATCCCTAAACCCCCACAAGGCAAGAACAATCGCCCCGGGGCCCCAATCTCTAAACCCCGGAGCCCCCCCAGCCGGGATCCAAATTTTTTACATAGTACGTACGCTTAAAATTCTTTCTTTCAGGTAAACTAAGCCTTTTTTAAAACCCCCAACTGTTCCTGCGTGCCCAGCTCCCCGGGGAGGTATCCACAATTTACAGTGAAAAAATGCTTTTCTCCTTGAAATTGAACCCTTTTTTTTTTTCCAGCGAAGGGAATGCCCCCTTTTGTCATTTGGGGGGGTTTTTACAAGAAAAAATTTTTCCCCAAAACTTTTTGTAGGGACCATTTATTAAAAAATTTTAATATGTCCCCCCGAAGCAGTCTTTCTCAAACAAAAATAAGTTAAATTCTACAACCTCTCCTCATAACAAAGATGCTCCATTCCCCTTAAAATTTTGGTTGCTCGCCCTTTTGTACTCCCCCTTAGCCCCATTCATCCTTCTATAAACGGGGGCCCCAGAACTAAAACAGCATTTTAAAAGTGAGTTCCACCAAGCTTTGTACAGTGGAAAAATTACACCCTTTGTCCCCGCGATCCATGCCCCTTTTAATACTGCCAATATCTTACTTGCCCTAAGGCAGCTGATTGACATTCATGCGTTCTTAGTCTTGATCTACAAGAACGCCCCCATCTTTCCTAAAAAACAATTTTCCAAATTTTTCTCCCCCAAAACATATGATGCCCGTAGTTTTTTCTACCCCGATCAGAACCCTTTCATTTATCCACATTTAACCCATTTGCCAAGTGGATGCCCAACACTCATTGTCCAGGTCTCTTGCAATTTATAGCATCTTTCCTTTTTTTGCACTACCCCGCTACTTGGTGTCATCTGCAAAAAAGAAACCCTGCTATTTATCCCTTCCACTATACATTAATAAATACTTTAAATAAAAGGACCCAATACTGACCCCCTGCGGCCACCACTCCCCCGGGACACCAAGTAGGGTCCTTTACCACCACCCCTGAGTACTTTTATGAAGCCAGCTTTTAACCAATTACACACTTTTTATTCTACCCAAGGGTTTCAAATTTTACCTAACAAACCTTATAAGGACATGCAAACCCCCTTTGCAAAGTCTAAAAACAAAAATACCCCCCCCCCCCCCTGCTGTCCAACTTCTACTCACCCTTTTTAAAAAAACAAATCAGTTTGGGTCTCACTTCTGTCCTTAGTAAACCCATGCGGGCAATCACTTTAATATTGTTTTCTTCCCACATTGCTGATAAGTTCCTTAGCCCCCCTCAAAATTTTTTTCCCCACAAAGGTTTTAAAGCTTACTGGTCATAATTCCTGGGAAAGTTTTGGGACCCTTTTTTTGAAGAGGGGAAAAAACATTTCCCTTGGGTAATACATAGGGGTTTAAATGCTCAATATATGCACAACCATGCACACCATCCCTTGGATGGGGTACCCTTCACAACCCCTTTAAGCACAATTTGTAAGAAAAAAACTTAAAGGGCTTGTATAATTTGATACTTTCTTTTTTTAAAGGGACAACTTTGTTTCTTCCGAAAAAATACAAATCAACATGTAAAAAAATAAGAGAACAAAAAGGGTAAACCGACGTAATGAACGGGGGCTGAGCCCTAGTTCACCCTTTCCACTGAAGTGGGGAGTCCATGGTCCTCAGTGGCAACCGGCCCCCTCAACAGAGCTGAAAAAAAGCCCCACATAATAGCGCGTTCGGAAAGATAAATTTCCCTTTTTGGATGTGCAGGCCTTTTTTTCAGCTCTGTTGAGGGTCCGGTTGCAAGCACTGAGGACCCATGGACTCACCAAACTTCATGTGGAAGGACTGAACTAGAAAATCCCCCTGTTCATTACGTCAGGTTTACCACTCTTTTGTATCTCTATATATTTACTATGTTGCTATTTGTATTTTTACGGAAGTAAACAAAGTTGTCCTTGAAGAAAATGAAAGTATAATTATACCAAGCCTTGAAGTGTTTTTCTTACAAATGTACATTTGCCTTGTGCCAGTCTCCTGGTACTATACCAGTCACCAGGGAATCTCTAAACATCATATACGGGCACAGAGAAAACGAGCTGACTCTTTAAAAACTTTTGGGTGTATCCTATCGGGGGCCTGGAGCTTTGTTCCCCAAAAACTTTTTTAAATTGGGCCTTGACCATTTCTACACGAGCCAATCAATTATACGATGATGATTTAAAAGTACCGGCACCACCCAATCGCACTCGGCCCACCCCATCAACTGCTTTACATCGTTAGTATATCGAGCTGAAAACCCATTTAAACCCTTTCCTTTTCCTGGGCCCCCTTGACCACCCCCATACATTTAACTTTATTATATTATTTTTTCCCACTAAGGGACTAGACTCTGAGATCATTTGATCGCCGTCATGTACCCCTCAGAAAAACCCCTCCAGGGAAGGCTAACAGGCCTAACCATAACGACTGGAGGGTTTTTGTTTGACCCCCTGGTTGTCATGGCAACCATGGGCACCCCAAATTGTTGTGGGGGTGCGATGGGAAGAGAGGGAAATCCCCTCCCCCGTGGCAAGTAACCACAACATCTAAGGGGTTAAATGGCCAAGATCGGGGTTATCCCCAGTACTGCCCATCACAGCAGGCACAGCCTGGCTCCTGCAGAGATTGAAGGAGCACAGCTTCTGTGCCTGCACGATCACATTCTTGTGCATGCATGTCTGTCTGTGCTAAACACCAGCACAGCCAACATAAATGCAACTCATTTTGTGCTAATGGGTTAATAAAGCTCAAACATAGAAGTGAGGATACATAGATACACAGACATACAGATGGACAGACAGACTACAGGGTACTAACCTTAGATAACTTCCGTTGAGCCACTCTTCTCTGTTGTACCTGCTTCTCCAAATCCTCTTCAAATCTACAGAAACTTGTGTTCTGTATATAAGCGGAAATTCCGGGATCCACTGGTCATGATGTGTCATTAGTAGTAATGTTACACAGTGCAGGTTTATCAGCAATAATACAAGACTCCCCTGTAAGATTCAGCAGGGAGAGAAAAGCAACACCAGACAAGACTAGCAGTTGCTTATCTCCCTTGAAAAAAAAAACGGTAAGAAGTGCTAAAACTAAGGGCCATGTCCAAAAAGTGGCCCAGTTTTAGACGCATTAAATCATGAAAAGTGCACCTAAAAGTCGATATTTTCAAAAAAACTGGCGTGGGTATCCCTTGCATAGAAAACGAAAGCGCCAAAAAGGCCATCGTAAAAAAAGGCGCATTGCGAAAGTGGGGGTTGCTGCTTTTATTGGTGAAATTGTAAGGCCACGAGGCCATTCCAGGGAAAGCGCATAACATGAAATGCACCTCAATAGGGCATTGCGGACGGGGGGCACAGCGCACCATATTTAGGCCATTACAATGTGTCGTGCCGGCGTAAAATTTTCCTTTTTTTGGTGTACGACAGTTCATTTCCCACCAAAAATTTGGGGAAATCAAAAGTTTTTTTGGCGCAAAATAGCCCAAAACACGGCTTTGGGCATGTTGGGACTTTCCCCCAAAGGGTTTTTTTTATTTTCTGACGGACACTGGGGGAGAAGTTGTGATCTCTCCATAAACTCAACACTTTTTCATGTGCAGGCTGATTCAAAAAACAAAAAAATGTCAGTGGGGAAGGGGGTTAAAGCACTACCTGTTTAAGGAACTTCCCTTTGGGTTCCCGGAGGTAGATTCTACGAATTTGGGGTTTTTTGGGCATCCAGAATTTTTGGGGCTTTCCTCCCTGAAAAACCACTTTTTGCAGGATAAAGACTTTCCAAAATTTTTTTTGGGAAGGATAAAAAGGACTCTTTCCATTTCAGACATTTTTGATGTATCCAGAAGACAAAAAGGGCCCACTTTGTTTCAAATTTTTTTAACAAAAAACACGGTTTTCCCCCTTGCCCATACAGCCAACCCACAGTCAGCTTTTTTTTTTTCCAAATTTTGGTTTAAAAAAATGAAAGTTTGAGCTTGGTTGCCTTTTTTCCCCATAAAAAACCCATCTTATTCTAGGTTTTCCCACGGGTTGGCACAAAAAAAACTTTTTTTCGAAAAAAAAAAAACCCTAAAAACCCTTACTTTTTTGGTTTAAATGGGGCCAAAAGATATCTAATAAGTGCAGAACTCCCTTATACAACCTTAAAGGGGTTGTCTCACTTTTTCAAGATCTTTTTATGTTAAAGATCTTGAAAAAAAAAACCCCCACTTTGAATATTTGTCCTTTAACAGTGTCCTAAACCCATTCTGAGATATCCCCCCCTTTTTTTGGGCTGCATCAGCTTTCCCCGGGGGCACTATACCTACAGAAAATGTTTTAATCTCTCCTGTTTGGTTTACAAACACTGGTTGCTATAGCTACAGACCCGGCTTTCTATGCGCCTAGTAGAAGCCAATAAAACACTTTTCCCCGAAATTTAAAATGGGAAAAAAGAAAAAAGGCTGAAGGGAAGATGAATCAATTTTAGTGGGGGAACCTCTTTAACTTACATCAAGATCAATTGTTTTGTCAGCCCCCTAAACAATGCTGGGGGAGCCTTTTTGGGCACCCCAAAATTTAGGTTTGGGAAAAAATTTAGAAGTGGGCTGCAGGCAAGCACTTAAATTTTAAATTTGTCCTGTGGGTTTTTTAAAAAAAAACGCTTTTTTAGTGATCCGTTTAAATTTTCCCTGGGAAAAGAAGGTGCACACTTTGGCAGCCCCCCATGTTCAGGGGCAAAATCCTGCGACTCCAAAAATTAAGGCCCCCAACATGCAAGACAGCGCCTCCAAGCTTCAGTGCAGAGTCCTGAGCATTAGCTGCCAGTAGTGTTATGGGGTGCAATTATAGCAAGTTCTACAGGACCCTAGAGCCTGAGGGGATGCAAAGGCCTCTCTGAAACATTAGAAGACACCAGTATTATAAATGGCACATGGTGGGTCCTTTAATAGATTTTACTTTGGGGTCTGGAGCCTCAGATTACACCTGTGTTAGCTGCTACTGTTAAACCCCCCACCCTTTGTATATTCGGTTAAGTTTTATCTCCACACTTTAGTTGGTGAACCCTAGGAAGTTGATAGAGTGACAGCATTGTCAGACCTGCTCCGAGATGACATTAGTTGGGGTGCTTATTTGCTGTTTGCACTCCTTTTTTCTTATCAAAAAATTTAGGGTTTTTTTTAAAAATCATAATTTTCCTTTTAACTCTTCCTAAAATGACTTTACCATCCAGAGTTGGGAGCCTGTGACATATGGATTGGCACCAGATAAATAAGCATTTTGTGTACAGCACTTTGTTTTATGTTTGCACATTACAGCACTGAGGTTGTGTGGAGCCATAATATGTAAAGCACGAGACCCAAGCTGAATATGTGGCCACATCTGTCTAAGTTTACTACTTAAAGGCATATTCCACCATTCAGGTAAAAAATTTTAAAGGCAGCTGAATGGTCATAACACACACAAAAAAAGTAAAACATTAATCCTATATCCTAAATATTTATAATTATCTTTTTTTGTCTCACTGCTGCACCCTATGTGCCCCTATTCAGCACTGAAAGTCTGGACTTGGCTTTAGCAGCAATATAAGTAGCTGACTACATTTCCCATCATACATTGCAATGCACTACAAGGCATTTCAGGATATCTTTAAATTGCAGTGGAGTACCTGTTGGTATATAAGTCTCCAGAAACCTACATGGAGCCATTCGAGTTACTACTAAGCCCTCAAACCCACCCCCCCATTTTTTTCTACTCCCCTTTGAAGGGAACACCCCCCAAAAAAAATGTATGCAGAAAATATTCATGGGATAAACATGATGTGAATGAGGCTGCAATAAGAGAAACTTTAAACCTTCAGAGTTACTGAACAGAGACCCAAATAGCCGTGTTGTCAGGGCTGCAGAAAGACACTGTTATCTTTGCATAAAAAAGGGGTCCCAAATATTGGCCCGCCGAGGGGCTTTTTACCCGCCGGCCCCCACCGCCGATGTTGATGTGATGTGCAGTAAGGTATCGGCGGTGGCGGCAGAGGCGCAGCCGCAGTCCACAAAGACCCTGCTAAAATCACTAGCTACGCTGGCCCCTGCCGTTGCGCTGCTCACGATGCCTTACGTCCCGTCCCCCCCGCCCACGGGACCTCCCTACTATGGGGGGGTGCCCGGGGCGTGACGGGGTGTGTAGGGCCATCGAGAGCATACAACCAGGGGGCCCTTTATGTGGAATGGGGTGGGTGCGGGCATTTGCAGGGGACGGGGGGTCCCTATGACAGTGACGCATATTTAAAATACTGTGAGTGTTTGATAGGTGCCCCGCCCCCCATCACCACGGCCCCTCCCATATATTGTAAGTATCCGCCCATTTCCTCAGGCACCTCCATCCTTGCAGAGCGCCCCGCACCCACCCCCCACACAGTCCGCACTCATTTCCCTGAGGTTGACGAGATTTTGACGTCAGTCCTCAGCTTCCCGCCACAGGAGAGGCAAGGGAGAAGCCCCCTCCGAATGTCAGGGGGAGCCCCCCCCCCCTTGTGAGTCAGGGAGGAGCCCCTTGTCACACAGGGCAGGGGCCCCCCCCTTTCTGTGTCAGGGCAGGGGGCCCCCTTGTCACACCCGGGCAGGGCCCCCCCCTTTCTGTGTCAGGGAGGAGCCCCTTTGTGACCAGGGCAGGACCCCCCCCCTTTCTGTGCAGGGCAGGAGCCCCTTTGTGACACAGGGCAGGAGCCCCCCCTGCTGTGTGAGGGAAAGCGCCCCCCCCTCCCTTGTTCTGTGTCAGGGCAGGAGCCGCCCCCCAGCTGTGTCAGGGCAGGAGCCCCCTTGTAAGCCAGGGCAGACATCCTCCCTCCGCCCCCCCCCCCCCCCCCCCCCCCCCCCCTGCTGTGTCAGGGCAGGAGCCTCCCCCCCGCCTCATGTGTCAGGACAGGACCCCCCTTGTGAGGCAGGGCAGGACCCCCCTTGTGAGGTGAGGCAGAAGCCCCCCTCCCTGAGTGTCAGGGCAGGAGCCCTCCCCGAGTGCCCGAGTCCGGACAGCCGTGAGACAGGAGCCAACTTGGTCGGACGGAGGTAACCACTTTTTTAGAAGCCCTATAATTATTATGGATTGTAATGTGCTTTCCCAGTCCCTGTTGCTTGCTTAGCTTTTCAGGTGTCTGGGAAAGCTGGGTGAAGACCTTAGTAGAGCTCACAATGTTGGACACATTTGTTATAGATTCCACAGTTTTCCCCGATGACAAGTTTGTCTATTTTGGTAGTGATCTATGCCTGGCACCCATCCCTGATTATTGCTAAGCAGACTTGTCATCTGGGAGAGCTGGAATCTATAACAAATGTGGTCAGCATTGGGAATTCTACAAATGTTGTCATGTGACCAGCAATGCTGTATATACCAATACAAATCCCCTGTGGGTGAAAGTGAAAAAGTAAAAAAAAAAAAAAGTGAAACACGAAAAATAAAATAAAAAACACGTACACCACCCTTTTCCCCTTTACAACTGCCCATTGCCCAAAAAAGATAAAAAAAAAAAAAATGTATGCATATTTGGTATCGCCGCGTGCAAAACAACCTGCCCCATAAACCTGTCATGTTCTTTAACCCGCACAGTGAACGCCGTAAAAAAAAGTCACAGAATTGTGATTTTTGTTCATCCCTCAGCATGTAAAATGGAAGACAAAGCGATCAAAAAACCATATAAATGCCAATGTGACACCAAGTAAACCGTCATCCCGCAAAAAAAAAAAAAGTCCTTACACGGCTCTGTATACAGAAAAATAAAAATGTTATGTCGGAAGACAGCAATGCATAAATATTGTTTTACACAATAAAAACTTTCTTATTTTAAAAAAGCGCTTCAACATGAAAAATTATATAAATTGGGTATCGCCGTAATCGTATCGACCCACAAAGTAAAACTTTTTAAAAACGATATTCCGGCCCTCCAATGGTCTGACCCCCGATATAAATAAACAGGTAAAAGTGTGAATGTAGAGGAATCACTCTGCTCATCTTGGTAGCTTCCTCTCATGACATGTATAGCTCTGTTAGCTCACTTCTATAACCAGACATCCTGCTTGAATAGTTTTTTTTTTTTTTTTTAAAACCCTTCATCACTAATTTCCCTTTGACGGGCATGGCTAGGAACAGAAGCTATGAAAGCTAGAATGTCAGTCAGTGCTGTAAAAGCCTCTGCAGCCCATTCAGAAAGTGGAAGCCTGAAGCAGCTGTGAAGAGCAGACTCTCTGGAAACAGCCAGGAAAACCCTTTTAAAGTTACAGTGGGTGTGTCAGGAGCTGTGTCTTGCAACCAGCTGTACAGCTGTGTGTCCATCTCACGAACACAACAAATTATTATTCTCTTGAAGTAATCAATGAAATTTCCTAATGTGTGACAGCAAGCAGAGATCTTAAAACCTGAGTCGTATTTCGGAATAGAAAATATATTTAAGAAACTGTCTCCACCCAACTCCTTTCCATCTACTCACATGGCTTTGGCCCCTTGGAGGTGTCACTACAGATAGCTGGGTCTCAAGGTCTTGCTCTTTGAGCTTCTCAGTGATTTGTGCAGCTTCCTTGGAGGGAAGTACCAGGGACATCACCTTGCTCTGTGCACTGTAAGAGATATATAAAAGTATTCAATCATCATCAGCTGCACAGCAGCACTACTAGGAGTGGGTGCAGACTCCCAAGCAGAGCAGAATCCAACCGGTATTTTGTCACTGCTGTGTGGAAGGACCCTTAGACTGGATCCACACAGCATCGGACAAAAAGTGTCTGAAAGTTGACCGGATTTTGTCCAATGCACAACCATGTTTTTCTGTCACTGTTTACTCAAAAACCGGGGTAGATTCTTGTTCTTTTGCCATCAGTCCCTGTTCCTCAATACGCCTGGGCCAGTAGAGAATTGGGAAAAAACAACCTGTGTAGACTACAGGTCGTTTTTTCTATTAAAGTCTATGGGCATGCAAAACGATTGGATTTTCAACGATTTTAGAATCCTAAAACCGCTGAAAATACGATCGTTTTTGCATGCTGCGTAGATATAGCCTTAGGCATGTTGAAAACACACAAAGTGTGGGAGAGGTTGGCAGCTTGCATGTTGCTGATCCCTTGTGTACAATGTAACAGCTATGGGACATCAATGACAGCAAAGGTAAATGAAAGCAGGTGCGTAATTGGAGATAAACGCAGCAGTAGCTCTTCAGGGAGCATGTAGCACCCACCTGCAGGACTATTTCACATGACGGCATATTGACAGGAGCATCTAAGTATATAGCTGCAATAAAAAGTAAGTGAACCCTTTGGATTCTCCTGAATTTGTAATTGCTAATAAAATGCGGTTTGGCTGTTACTTAGAAAAAATTGTAAGGCACAGCATCACTGGAAACATTAAATATGAGTTCATGTCTCACTAGACTTGAGCCAATAGTCTGCATCTGACTATAAATAAAGAATTTCAGGCAGCACTTCTGGGTACATCAAAGTGATTCTTTATTCACCCATGCAACATTTCAGCTCATGCAGCAGCCGTTCTAAAGAGAGAGAAAACCGAGATAGGCTTCTGCAAAAACAGGCATCGCAGTTCTATACAAACACAATCTAACTAAACTGGTAGCACATAAGCCGTTTATGTTTTTCATGGAGTAAACATTCATAGTGCAGGCAGAAAAGGCAAGTGAACCTTTTAGGACTGTTTGGTATTATTGTGTGTATCATACTGAACATGCACGAAAGGAAGAGTTGTCTCAGGAGATTACAATGAAAAGTATAGGCAAACATGTTAAAGGTAAAGGCTATAGGGCTACAGTCCTTAGTGCCAGTGATCGATTGATCCAAGTTAAATGGCTTTATTTAACTCCAGTCCGACTCAAGCAAATGCATCACCTATCCTCCAATACTTGTACTAGATGTAAATGAGAATTGGGAACCTTACTGCGTATGGTGGGGGAATGCCTAGTGATGCAAAATCTTTGGGTTGCTCCTCATGAGTTTTTGAACCATAACTTAGGTCTTCCAAATGTCTGCGCCCTAGGTAACAGCTTTTTGGGGTTAGTAGAGGATTTAGCCCCAACCAAACAAGTGCGAGTTCTGTACCGACTCCTCCATTTTTATGCTAGAAAAACATATTTGGTATTGCAGTGTCCCAAAAAGTCAGATCTATTAAAATATAACATCATTTATCCCATTTGCTGAACCCCATACAAGAAAAAAAATCCAAACGCCAAAATTGCAGGTTTTTGGTCATTTCATGTCCCCTAAAAATTGGAATAAATTTAATCAAAAAAGCCCCATTTATTCCTAACAGATAGCAATAAAAAGTAAACTTTAGCCCACAAAAAAATGTCCCCTCACTCAAGTCCGCATGTGTTAGTACAAAAAAGTTATTGGTCGCTGAAAATGGGGCATCCGTGCAAATTTCAAAAATAGAAAACGTTTGAAATTTTGTTACGGTACAAAACATAATGGAAATTATACAGGTTTGGTACTGCCAGATTCATATCAACCTGTAGAATGCAGAGAACATCATTTATACTGAAGATGGAACGCTGTAAAAACAAAACACCCAGAAACATGGCACAAGTAAGTTTTTTCTACATTTTGTCCCACTTAGAATTTTTTTGCGGTTTCCCCCAGTATATTCTATGGCACGATGAATGACACCATTAGAAATGACATATTGTCCTGCAAAGTAAAAGCCCCCAGATGTCTATGGAGTTGAAAAAATAAAAAAAAGGTATGGCTTGGGAAGGCGAGGAGGGAAAAAAAAGAAGAGTCGTGTTATTTTGACTGTGGTGGGTTAAGGGGTAAATAGCCAGGGCAAAAACCATGCCATAAATGAGTCAAAAACCACACTGATGTTTTGAAGCTCTCCATTGACTCCTTTTGGGATTTTCAGCTTTGAAAACACATCAAGAAACACACACGTATGTGTGTGTGTGTATATATCTCATCATCTTTATCTCCTGCTTGATATACCATGTTTTGCAACAGGATGGATATTTTACATATATTATCTGATTTGGATTATTGATTATGCTATATTTGGCTTCTTTCTCATTTGTGACTCACTTAGGATACTTTCATTGTAAGTGATTGTTTGACTGTTTTTACATGTGTTATTTCTCTTTTTCATGTGTAATTGTTGCGATGTTAATTGCGAGTGATGAGCGATTACGTTGACTATCGTCATCGGGTCGATAGTCGCTATCGGCAATTATCATGACGAATTCTGATAGTCGATAACAGATTATCCCCGATGACCATTAAAGTCTATGGGAGAGGAACAACACCTTCAATCTTACACTCAAACAGGGCTAGAGAAGCTGGAATTAGCATCCACAACAGTAAACTGGATACGTGCTACTTCTTAGGCAACACACTTACGTTATAAAAGTCACAGAAAAAAAGTCACAGACCATTCACTATCCCTGTCTTGTACCACAACATGACCATTAAACCTGCTTTGTTCATTCTAGGTGAGGCACGCAGTTGCAATAATATGAGAGAAGGGAGATGGAAGCCCATCACAGTCAGGGCTGAGGTGTTTATTGATGCAGTGCATTGGCGCGTGCAGTACGGTAAGATGGGGCGCAAGCCCGTTATGGAGATGGCGAATTTGACTGAAGGTTGTTGGCTCATGAGAGCATGTGTGGCAGCTTTAGCAGGACATGTTATGAGTTGTCGCGCGCGCGGACGGGGGAGTGGGCTTTATGTGGATTCTCTGATGGCTAACTGGTGAGCACCTGAATGGGGTGTTTACCTAACATGATATAAAAGGAAGTGAGCTCAGACCACATGGGACCGAACCTCTAAGCCTTGATAAAGCCAGGTTAGCTGGCGAAACATGTCGGCGAGGTCAGGCATGACGTTTTAAATTGTGATCTCTCACCTCTGTCTACAAGTGTCACCTGCTGCAGACGGTGTCACAAGGGGGCCTTATTTGTTCTGTGTCTATGAGATTAGGGACGACTGCCCAAGTAGTTGGCTTGGGATCCCTTACTGAAGCAAAGTACTTTGCTATAGATATAAGGCTCCCCTGTTAATAGGGGGGGGTTCCACCAGATTTGGGATGATAGAAAGGGAGTTATTCCCTCTTTCAGAAGCAAAAAGGGTTAAATGATGAGGATAGAGATCAGGTTTTTTAAATAGTGTGGTATAGGGGGTTAAAAGAGTTAGATATAATAAAGTTAGGGTTTTAGTGTTTAATAGATAGAGAACTAATAGAGTTTAAGTTTGCCTATGGCAAAATAGTAAATATACTTAGGCAACACACTTAGGTTATAAAAGTCACAGATAAAAAGTCACAGACTATTCACTATCCCTGTCTTGTACCACAACATGACCATTAAACCTGCATGACCCATAAATTAAAAAGTGCCAGAAGGCAGTATTATTTGAACCATCATTTTACTTGAACTGGAGATTTATTGCAAATGTCAGCGGTACACTATCAACTAAGAAAACATCAAAGGCATATAGGAATTTTTGAAAAATGCATTACTGCTAAGGATATATGAAAATTTGGGGTTCTTAGTTCACAATTTTGATCAAAAGTGTGATTAAAAGCTCACCTCCCAATTGACGTCAAGGGGGAACCCACACGTAGAGTTGAGTCCGTAACACTGCAAACGTACCATCATAATCTCTTGGAGACCTGGTTCAGACTTCAACACCTTTGGCGCAGTGTTTCTCCAACATCCAGTCCGATCTCAGATGAACCACAAACAGGTCCCTGTTTGTCATGATCCCTTTATAATATACAGGTGAATTAATTATTGTCATAAGACAATCGTGGGAGTCGAAAACATGTACTCTGTATAGTGTGGGTCCTGAAGTGACTGGGTTGGAGAAACACTGCCTTAGGATAGTTGAAAGAGGACTAGCTACTGATTATCTCCTGCACTGAAATTAAAACCTATGGAGACTGGTGGCGTGATGTGGAGCCAAAAGCCAGTGCAGGCAGACCACTCTCGATGACAGACTAAAAAAACCACATCTGTTATTGGGCTAATGCATCATCCAAAAAACAGATAGATTTTATGTTTATGTGATTGGTGCCATCGCCTAGTGTGCACCTTAGTACTTATTTTTTGAAAAAACATATATTTTTGGATGAGTTGTCCTAGCCAAACAGTGTGTTTTTTTATTATGTCTGTATGAGGAGTGTACAGCCGTCCATTGTGATTTGTTAGCACTTCTCGCCCATCTCCATAGGATTTTAAATCAGTGCAGGCATAGTCATTATGCTAGTCCTTTTTCACGTCCCTAAGGTGTTATGGAAGTCTGGAACAGGCACGAATAGAGGTGAACGAGTTTTTTAAAGTGGTTAGGCTCACCTGTGCAGAAGGTCCCCTTGCCGCAATTGGGAGGTAGAGCTTTATAACACTTTTGATCAAAATGTGAACTAAAGAACCCCAAATTTTCATATAGCCTTATTGTATTATTGGACATTTTTCAGAAATTTCCGTATAGTCTTTGATGTGGTTCCTTAGTTTGATAGGTGTTGACCGATCTGAGCATTTGAATAGATTGTAATGTTATTGCCCTCACCATTGTGCCCTAAACTTATTTCTCTTGCTTTCAAAAAATGTTTTATTCTGATTCGTTGCATAAACCAAACAGTAGGTGTGTTTTTGGAACTGGAGATATGACTATATCCTTTCCTGAGGAATGCAGCATGACCCTAAGACCTTGTACCGAACCCACAGAATTAAAAAGGTGTCCAGAAAAAGGGAGATCTGTTAGCAAGCTGGATCACTATAACTATACATGTCCTGTCTAGCCTGCAGCAGTGACCATTTAAACCGTCCTGAGCCCACAGATTACAAAAATTACCGGCAACACTCAAAGGTGTATTGAAAACACCATTTCTAGTTTGAACTATCTCATTGACTATCACCGGTGTCCTGTTACCACATTATGACCGATTAAACTCTAGTCTGACCCACAGATTAAAAAGTGGCCGGAAAAAGGATTCTTTCAACCACGCAATTGATTCAGGTTAAACTGGACATTGAGCCATAATCCTAGATCCTGGTGCCACGAGCATGAGCCCAACGTGCCAATTACTCCCCAATATTAAAAAAGGTGCGGAAAAAGGTAGTTCGTTTACAGCCACCATTATTAGTTGAACAGGACATTGACAATACCAATTCCTTAGACTCGCAGCAAGACCCCAAAAACCCGTCACTATGCCCTTATGGACCATCAGCATATAATATTTTCTCAAAAAAAATAAACTAAATTATTATAAACAACTATTTTACATTACTGTCTAGACTGGTAAGCTACTTGCCTTTCTACTGGTAGAACATTGTTCCATCCGTGACATTAGAATGTGAAGAAAACGAAACAGATGTCCCCAGGTAGTCAAACGAGGCCTGTCGAACAAATCCTAGCACTATCCTACGTGTCAAGTGTGTTGGAGGAAATGTACTGGATCAAGGACTGGTGAGGCTGTAAACGTGCGGAATCACGCAGGTTCAGGGCAGGAAGGTGCCGGTACTTACCCAGTGGTAGTGTTGTGAGTTAGCAAGGTCTTGCGATCCGGTCATCTATTTAGCACGCAGTTTCATGACTAGCGTAGTTCAGCCGAGTTACACAGTGAGGTGCGGGTTTAGTAGCCCGCTGCTGGCCGGCCTGTCTCAACCCATGACTAACGGATCGCAAAAAAAATGCCCTTATGAAACGCAGCAAAGACGAAAAAGCAGTCCATTGATGCTGAAGAGACAGTGCGGAAGCGGATGTGTGAGCGTATGAGACCGATTCTCCAGTCTCTTTCTCATACACAGTACCATGACCAGGGTAGCCGCTTGAAGAAATTTCTGCGTCTACGAGAGAGCGCATTTTGCCCCTCCTATGAGTGCGGACCATGAGCTTCTAACTTGATATGCTGTGGTATTGACGCTCCTGTTTCACCCAGGTGTCCCTTTTCATGCAATTTATTTGTTTCTCGGTTTTACCTTCAACGTGTTGAGGAAATAGTCTCTGATCTGGGTGCCGGATGTGCTCCACACACCGATGTCCTCTTGAATAACCTAACATCTGTTCAAGTCTCCTGTACCTCCCCTTGTACACTTCAGAGGAATATTTGTATCAGCTACTGTACATTGCAATTTTTTTATAGTTTAATTCAAGAAAACCAACTATTTTTTAAATAAGATGGAATCCCACCACTTGTTTTTCGTCTTTTTTTTTTTTTAAATGTATTAAACCGGGGGGTGCTAGCTATTGTTAAAGATCTTGCCAAAAACAAGTCATTTTGCAAATGTGTCCCCATTAACAGTGTCCTACCTAGTCCTTTTTTTGACAGCACCATGTTCCCATTTAATTTCAAAAACTTACCTTTGGCCACTTCTTGACATTTTGTAAAGAAAAATGAACTGTTAGAAACCACATTTTTGTTAAAAATAGACCTGTAGTAAAGCTGCATTTCACACAGCCTGACCCAAAAAATTATAAAAAGTGACTTCCTCAGCCACCTGTTAAAAATTGTGAGGGAGAAAGTGCGCTACATAAAAGCCACATTTCTGTTCCAAAGGGACCATAATTAATAGCTGTATCTCACAACACCATGACCAGCAAAAACCATTGACAGTGGCGAAAATACGAAAATGAAGAAGTGAGTAAAAGGAATACGTTTTTTTTTTCATAATGTGGTTACAAATTGGTGTCTTGTACATGTCTCCTCACCGCAAAACACAAAATTAACCTTTTTGGAACTGAGAATAAAAATTGCAGTAGAAATGAATCATTTTAAACATTTTTTTTTCAATAGACCATTTATATTGAAAGAGGATGTGAATTAGACCGGCAACTAATTCGGTGGACCTCGGCAATTGGAGCCAAAACATCAAGAACCATGCCAGATTCATCTGAATGAAAGCAAACGATCCACATTATCTGTGGAAAAGTCCGGATGCGTTTGTCTGAATGACTCCCTCCGCTGTGCTGAATGTCCGCTCAGATAATGAACGCAGGGCTGCGAGGGCAGACAAACACCTCTATGGCGTTGCGAGCCAGCTCAGGCCATTCATCCATTTTGAATACCCAGAATGTTTCGATTGGGTCCGGAACAATATCCAAAAACATGTGTTGAGTATAACGCAGAAAGTCGTGCACGCATGATCTTAAGCCGGTCACTGTGAGTCGTAAATGTGGTGGCCCAGCATTACATGCGTTGGTTGAGGGTGGTAAATAAAGATTGGGCCAAGGCCCCCATTAGCTGTCTGCCCAATGCCTGCTGCTGCACCTGCTGCCGGCAGCTACTTGGGGCTCTAAACTGCTGTCTACGTTGCGACGTGAACCACCGTGACAATTTGAAGAACTTGAAGCAGACGCAACAGATTTCCCAGTTGATCAATCAGCATGGTCTCCAATACTCGCATTTTACTCTCTATTTGGGTGGGTGGAAGGAAATGTGCTGAGTTTTGCTTTGGGTACCGTGGATCGAGGAGGTGCCACCCATTAACTGATGTTCATTTTGATGCTGATATGCGAGGATCATGTTGGAGAAATGGAGCCATTCAAGCAATCATGTGAGTATGGTGCCTTGGTATTTCCCCAGCCTCTGGGTCGGAGAAGGCACTAGGCAACTGATCATCCTCATCTCCTTCTCCCCTCAAATCCGTTCGCAAACCCTCTTTTCCCCAGTCAATAGACATCATAATGTCCTGTGTCCCAGGAATACCTCCTCCTCCTCCGCCACAGCTTTTACACAGCCCCGACTTGCTCAGATGATGCCCCCTGAGGAGCTTGTGGCGCTGATGCCGTGCATACCCTGGACCCCGAAACCACTGCCTAATGAAGACCGATAAAATTTGGGTGAAACTGTCGGGTCCTTGTGGATTCGAGCGGAGAAAAAGGCTCCGTGTCCGGCATCTTGTCCGTCCATCCTCCTACCGTCGCTCGGCGGGACCTGATTTTCGGAGTGTCCCAACAATCGTTTCAGAACGAAGATCCATCCACAAATGCTCTTGCTGACAAAGGCATGTCCGCACTGAACCCTTTTTGGTGGAGCTTCTTTCAAAACCTGGCTAAGATGGTGCAGAGCTTTTCAACCTGCCCTCCACTCTCGTGGCTCAACACCCCGAAGTCCGCACCGCTGCTTTTCAGCCAGGAGTCCACTTCGTACTGCGAATGGCATTGCGCGTCTGCCACAATCGCTGGAGCAGGGTGGAGGGTGGGAAATTCCACGTGTTGCCCACGTCAACAATGAAGACGTTGACGGGGAGGCCGAGCTGACGCTGCAAACCAGCCAGGCGGGGATCTGAAGCAGGGGTGCCGCATGGCGCCGGAAGTGCGAACACAGACTTCGACCTTCCCTCAGCTAGGGCAATCCCGACCCGGGTAGCTCTTTAGAAATTTCTGGACGACGAGGTTCATGACGTGTTCCAGGCAAGGATGTGCTTCCGCCCTACCAATCTCTTAAGGGCGGCCAGCAGATTCGCCCGTTAACGCAAACTCCTCACCATTGCCTTGTCACAAGGTTCTTGTCACCCAGCCAGCGCTCGGCCTTCGTTCGAAGAGCGTCCACAGTCCTGACCGTGTGTTACGGTCCCTCCAAGACAGATTAAATTTTCAACACTGGCCTGGTTTCCAAATGGCAAACGTGAAAATGCCAGCCAAAGGACCTTGGGGTGAAAGAACCCTGCACCATCCCAGCGGTATATGGAAGATAGCATGCGCCGAGCCTGAAGCCAACCGTTTACCACCAGAGACATCCACCCAACTCAACAGTTGACTGTCACAGAGATGTAGGACCTTGGCCGTGCTTACTAGTCCATGATCGATGTCAGAAGGCCTTTTGTCGGACACAGATGCGAGACAACGCTCTTTGAATTTAGATTATAACGTGGCCTGGGCCAGGGCAGGCACGCTTTTCTGAAAAGAAATGCCTGCTCGGCATCTGGTATTTGGGGGCAGGCAAGCCATGACGTGGTCCAGAAACCATGCTTGTGTCCACCAGACGGAAAGGCAACATTTTTCCAAGGCCAAAACCTGGCAATGCAGACATTCAGGCTATTTGGTCTTTTGGGATGGTCTATGGGTTAAAGTGTTTCTTCCTTCTGCTCCCAACCTGTTAGACAGAAGGCTTGGCTGGCTAGACAGCGCTGTACGGCGTGTAGGTTCAAAGGGTTGAGAAGGAGAAGGGTAGGTTGTTTCTCAGGTGGTGCTGGTGGAACTCGTCGGGCGACGGTGGAGGCTGAAGGAGCTGATCCCTTATCATGAACTCTGAGAGAACATGGGCATCTGAGGAACGCTTGGTCCGTGGTGGAGAAATAGGGGGGTTGACAGTGGTTGGAAGCCCGGATCGGTGTGGCCAAGGGGTCACCATCCATTTCAACTCATGCATTCGCTGCATGTGTACTAGTAAACATGTTGTGGGGTGTGTTACACACCTTAGATTCTTCCCTCTACTGAACTATTCCGCAAAGGCGGCATAGACATCCTGGGTGAATCAGAGCTTGCTCAGAAAAAGTGCCCAGGCTTGGAGATGTTTTCTGGAACCTATCGACAGCGATAACAAGGATCGGTGTTTCCTCCGCTGATCAGGGCTGTCGGAATAATCACAGTGACTATGCGACCCCGCCCTCATCCCTTATTGAGGCGGAGCCGTACTATGACACTACCCCATCGTCTTCCTCCACGTCCAGTGAGAAAGCACTCACAAGCATATACCTGCATAAAAGACCACGGTTGATCGCCGCAATGTTGTCATCTTCATCATAAACTCCAGTGACTTCCTCGTCCCTGACATTCTTGGCATCCTGGAGCTGCGTCTTACAAGCAACAGGCACTGCAATGCATTGCCGACCCGCTGTCCGGGATTTTTGGCCGATTGACCGCTTCCTTCTCCTCCCTCTAATGGCAATCAGCGATGGGCGTCAGAGGCAGGCAAAAATACATTCTCGTTGGCCTCTTATCTTTGTAGAAATGCCTTTCTGACCCCAACCACATTTTGTCATCAAAGAGGACCTTCAGAAAAAGGATTATCCACATGGTGGGTACAGAATCTTATATCACACATCCACTAGTTGACATTTGGCTGCCATCCCTTCAAGATGGACGGATTCCGACAATGGATGATAAGAAAACCCCGATATTTGTGGCCGGACAGGGAGGACTAAGGAGGTAAGACTGCTGGATGCAGGTTGCATTATCCACCTGAAGAACAGATTGGCTACGCTGTTCGTTACTGAGATTCACAGGGCCTGACCCAGCGATGACAGCATAGACGGTCCTGCAACCGACGATCCGCTGGCTTGCGTGTTTGTTGCCATCAACTGGAAGGGCACCGTTCTCCCCAATCGTACCCCTAACCTTCATATCCTACACCCCTCTTTGCTCCGCTTACCATCACAATTCGCTCCAAGTTCAAAGAAAGAACAAATTAAGAAGGTATGGAAGAGTTTTTGACAGTCTCTTATTGAAAGACAGCAAAACAACAGCTAATCTTAAATCCCGTTCTAATTTCTACAGCCGAACTAGGATGTAGAAACCGAATTGTTTCTATCGAATACCAATGAAATGCGTCTGGTGGAAGAACAGTAAGACAAAAACAAACATAGTTCTTACCATCAGTCCCCAAGGGATTTTTACACTGCCCATGTTAGGACTAGGAATTGTGATAGTTTTCAACAAACTATCATACAAGTGTGCTATCTATCTGCGGCCTAAACTGAGATTCACCGAGCGCAATAAAACTATATCAAAATTAAACGGATGAGAAATTGGGCGTTTTTTGCATGCAATACACACGAGAACATTTTACTAGAAAAATTTCAATATCCTAATGTAAGTACAAGGTTTCTCTTTGAACGAAACTGGGCTGCGCCAAAAAGTGAAAAACAGCTATTTAAAAAGTTATTACGGATAAGAAATGGTGGGTTTTGCACCAATGAACTACAACAGCATTACTAGAAAATGTTCTATATCCTAAAGTAAGTACAATGTGGCTCTTTGAACAAACTGGGCTGCGCCAAAGTGAAAAACAGCTATTTTAAAAGTTATACGATAAGAAAAGGTGGTTTTATGCCACCAAATAAATACACCTTCAGTTAATAGAAAATTTCTGTATCCTAATGAAAGTACAAGGTTGGTTCTCTGACCAAAAACTGGGCTGCAACAAAATAAGTACAATTTCACCTCAGGTGCCGAGGTGTGCTGGCCAAAAGTGGTAAAAAAATGCCATTTCAATGCTGATCAAGCGAGAGTCTGGGCCTGCCATCAATATGCACCCACCTTTCAAACCCTTTCCTGCTCTGTCTGTGTTTCGTACCGCCGACCGCCCCTCGCGACCCCCCCCCGTCCCCGCGCTGTAAAGCGCTAGATGCTTCTTTAAATGTCCTTTGTCTAACTAACTAAGAAACTGAAAATTCGTCTAATCTACCCTATAATACTAATTTCACTTGTTAAAAGCATAGTTGTCTTGTATGAATAAAGAGAATAACTGTGTCTCTGACTGGAGCTGAATTGAGATGAGACTATGCACAAGTTTTAGCTCTAGAGTTGAGATACACTGAAACACTGATACGAACTGTAAAACGCTGTTCTAATGCAAAATGAGTACATATGTTATTTTACCATCCAATAACAACCATACACATCACAGTCCATGACGTCGCACGACCCAGCTCCCCTGCTCTATGCTCCAAAGCCTTATATGCTTGGCTGCCAAAAATGACAGGAAGCGCCGAAAATGGCGCGATAGTTATAGATTATCTGCAGTTGAACACCATCAAATATCACGTGATCGGCAATTGTCCGATCAGCCTAAAAATCATGCCGATTTCAACTTCGTCGATTATAATCGCTCATCCCTATTTATTGCAAGTCCGAAAATAAACAGTTTGAAAAAAAAAACACAAAAAGGGAAAGGTTATAAGACCATCTCCAAACAGCTTGATGTTACTACAGTTGAGCATGTTATTCAGAAGTTTCAAGTCTAAGGGATTGTAGCCAACCTCCTTGGATGCGGCCGCAAATGGAAAATTGGTAACAATGAGAGACAGATAATACCAACGGTTTCCAAAGAGCCCAGAACAACTTTCAAGACATTTTAACTTTCAAGACATTGGAAGTGAACTCCAAAGTCAAGTTAAATCAGTGTCAGTTCACACCATTTGTCTCTATCTTTGAGAAAGTGGACTTAATAAAAACAACCCTAAAGGAAAACACTGTTAAAAGCAAATCATAGAAAAGCGAGACTGGAATTTGCCAAAATGCAAATTGATATGCCACAAAGTTTTTGGGAAAATGTGCTATGGACAGATGAGACAGGACTGGAGCTTTTTGAAAAGTCACATCAGCTCTATGTTCACAGAAGCAGGAATGAAGCATACAAAAAAAAGAGCATTGTACCTACTCTGAAACATGGAGGAGGCTTTGTACTGTTTTGAGGCTGCTGTGCTGCATCTGGAACAGGTCTTCTTAAATATGTGAAGGGTACAATGAAATCTCAAGGCATTGTGGACTAAAATGTGCTGCCTAGTGTCTGAAAGCTTGGTCTCAGTCACAGGTAATGGGTCCTCCAATGGGATAAAGACCCAAAACACACAACTGAAAACCTGCAAACATTATAGACACACATGTTAAAGGTAAAGGCTATAAGGCTACAGTCATTAGTGCCAGTGATCAATTGATCTCGCTCCTGTTTGGTTGGGGCTAAATCCTCTACCAACCTTAAAAGGCTATTAGGGCGCAGACATTTGGAAGACCTAATTTAGGGTTCAAAAACTCATGAACGGCAACCCAAAAAACCTTGGATCACTGGGACATTCCCCCCACCTGGCAATAAGTCTTCTTAAAATAGTAAAGGGGTACAATGAAATCCTCAAGGCATGTGGAACTAAAATGTGCTGCCTAGTGTCTGAAAGCTTGGTCTCAGTCACAGGTAATGGGTCCTCCAACGGGATAAAGACCCAAAACAGACAACTGAAAACCTGCAAAAATGACTAAGAGCAAAGAATTGGATTATTCTGAAGTGGCTTCTATGAGCCATGATCTAACTCCTACTGAACATCTGTTGAAGAGGCCGAGACATGCAGTCTGGACTAGGTACCTTTAAAGCTGAAGTAGTTTGCTCATGATGAGTGGGCCAAATACCTGTGGACAGGGGCAGAAGCCTCATTGAGTGTTTCAGAAAGAATATGTTTGAAGTAATTGCCTTAAAAAAGTTATGCAACAAAATATTAAGTTAAGGGCTCCATCATTTTTGTCCCGGCCAGTTTCATTACTTGGTTTTTTAACATTTTTGACTTGAACCACAATTCAAAAGCAATCATTAGCAGATTTTCAGTAAATTAAAATTCATTATTAACATTGTCAGTTTCAATTTACTTCAGTGACTATTGTGGGTTTTTCTTTCTTTACTACAGTAGAATGGTACCAGCAATTTTGTACACCGGTGTAAAGGCACACACAGCCTGGTTACTGACAAATCTCTTTTCCTTAACAAAGGATTGGTTAGTATGAACAATGTCTCGATGCAAACAACTTCCAGAATGTGTTATAGAAACACATGAAGCTAGAAAAGCATTGCTAAAGGCCTAGGTGTACATCAATCTACACTTAGATGAATTGTCTACATATGGAAAAAATTCAGTATTCGTACTACTGTTTCTAGGAGTGGGCGTTCTGTTAAGTTCACTCCAAGAGCACAACGGGAAATGCCAAAAGAGCTCAAGGGCAACATCAAAAGACCTACAGAAGACTCTACAAACTGCAAAACCCCCCCACTTGTGTTCATCATTAGCAAAACACTGAACAAAAATTGTGTTCATGGAAGAAAACTACTGCTGTCCAAAAAAAAACCCAATACCTTAACCCAATCAAGATGCCTAGGCATGACCTGAAGAGAGATGCACACCCAAGGCATTACAGAAGTATTAAAACCTTTTGAACTAAAACACATTTCAAGAGAGGAATAGTCCAAAACTGCTCCTCAACAATGTGCAAAGTAAATGTTACAGGAATCGTTTGGTGGAGGCAATTGCTGCTAAAGGTGAATCATCAGGTTACCAAATTCAAGGGTTCCCTTAATTTTACTTCCAGCACTGTAGGTACTCAGTAAGCTCAATAAAAGACATGAACAGTCAAACCTGTATGTTAATAGTTAAACTAGTATTGGTTTGTCTATAATTGTGACCTAAATAATCAGACCATGTTATATTAGGAATCAATGCAGATATTCAGACAATTCAAAAGAGTTCACTTACTATTTCTTGCAACTGTATGCTGGCGCTAATCAGCCCTGTCCAAACCCTTTGGTTGTACTTCATGTAAGCAGCCCCACCGCTCCTTGTGACATTGAAGGGATTGTCATTCAAAACAAAAATTTGTGATTGTATTGTGAAAAGTTCTGCAACTTTTTAACAGATTCTGTGATTCAGGTCCATTTGCGGCCACATCTTTGCTTGCTATCAATCATTAGGACTACTCACAGCTTTTACTCAGAGGTTGAGAACCATTCTGACTTAATACTTTACACTCAGCTTAATTTATCTTAACTCCAGACTGAGATTTTGTAACCAACACTGATACATTACATAAGACTCCCGGAAGAGAGATTTCTTTTTTGAGTTGTATGAGCTGGACAGAAGTTTAGCCTTAAAGCATAAAGCAAAATTTCATGTACTAGCAGCAAGCAGAGATTCTGAAATGATAAAGAGTTGAACACTACAACAGTCATGTATTTGTGCACATTATAATCTCAAAAAAGTGAGTACACCCCTCACATTTTCTTAAATTTTGTATTATACCTTTTCATGGGACAGCAATGAAGATATGACACTTTGATACAATGTTAAATAGTCAGTGTACAGCTTGTATAAAAGTTTAAATTTGGTGTGCTCTCAAAGTAACTCACACAGCCATCAATGTCAAAACCGCTGGCACGAGAGTGAATACACCGCTAAGTGAAAATGGACAAATTGTGCATAATTTGACATTTTCCCTCCATGGTGTAATGTGACTTGCTAGTGTTATAAGGTCTCAGGTGTAAATGGAGAGCAGGTGTGTTAAATTTGGTGTTATTGCGCTCATACTTTCTCATACCGGTCACTGGAAGTTCAACATGGCACCTGTCTGAGGATCTGAAAAAAAGAATCATTGCTCTACATAAAGATGACCTGGGCTATAATAAGACAGCCAACACCCTGAAACTGAGCTGCAGCATGGTGGCCAAGACCAAGTGGTTTCACAAGACAGGTTCCACTCAGAACAGGCCTCAGCATGATCAAACAAAGAACTTGAGTGCACCATCTTCAAGCGTCCATATCCAGGGATTTGCCTTTTTCAAAAGAGACCTATGATGCTGCCCACATTTGCTGCAGAATTAAAAGAGGGGCCGGCAGGTCAGCCCGTCAGTGCTCAAACCATACACCACACATCTACAATCAAATTGGACTGCATTGGGCTTGTCGTAGCCAGATGAAACCGTATCCTAAAGATGCTGCACAAGAAAGCCTGCAAACAGTTTGCGAAGAAAAGCAGACTAAGTGACATAGATTACTGGAACCATGTTCCTGTTGGTCTGATGAGAAAAAGTAAAACTTATTTTGGTTCGAGATGTTGACAGCGTGTGTAAGCAGCAAACCAGGTAAAGTACAAAGACAACTGTGTCTTGCCCTATAGTCAAGCAGGTGGTGGTAGTGTCATGGTTTAGGACTGGATGAGTGCTCCCTGATCTGGGGAGCTACAGTTCATTGAGGGAACCATGAATGCTAACATGTAACACACCTCCAAGACGACCACATCCTTGCTAAAGAAAATTAGGGTAAAGGTGCTTGACTGGCCAAGCATGTCTCCAGACCTAAGCCCTGTTGAATTCATCTGTGGGACATTCCTCAAACAGAGATGGAGCGCAATGTCTCTACATCTAAAAGCTTCTGTGAATGTCCGTATTGAGGATGGAAAGGTTGCCAGTGGCTGCAACCTGTGAAGCTCTAGTGAACTCCATGCCCAAGAGAGTTAAGGCAGTTCTGGAAAATAAATGGTGGCCACACAAAATATTTACACTTCGTGCACAATTTTTCCGTTTTCACTTGGGCATGTATTCACTTGTGTTGCCAGTGGTTGAGACATTGATGGCTGGGTGTTGAGTTTACAAGTTTAAAAGTTTACATACACTATATAAAAAGACATATATGTATGTTTTTCTCACTGAAAGGAAATCAGAATAAACCTTACTCATTTTAGGTCAATTAGGAACCAAAATTATTTATTTCCCAAATGCCAGAAAAATGAGAGCGAGAGAGAATTTAAGGCATTTTTATTACTTTCTGAAAAATCAAAAGTTTACATACACTAGGATTACTTTGCCTTTAAGTAATTTGAGACAGCCCATATGATGATGTCATGTGTTTGGAAGCTTCTGATAGGTTTATTGGCAACATCTGAGTTAGAGACACACCTGTGGATGTATTTTAATGCACACCAGAAACACACTGCTTCTGTGTGTAACACCATGGGAAAGTCTAAAGAAGTCAGACAAAATATCAGGAACAGAATTGTGTAATTGCAGAAGTCTGGATCATCCTTGGGTGCAATTTCCAGATATGTGAATATGTGAAGGTGCTTTGTTCGTCTGTACAAACAATTATACACAAGTAAAAACAAGATCGGAATGTCCAGGCATCATACCGCTCAGGAAGGAGACGGGTTTTGTGTCTCAAAGATTAATGTGTTTTGGTCCCACATGTGCATATCAACCCAAGAACAAAAGCAAAAGACCTTGTGAAGATGCTGGCGGAAGCTGGTAATATTGTGTCATTATCCAAAGTGAAACGAGGACTGTATCAACATGGGCTCAAAGGCCACTCTGCCAGGAAGAAGCCATTACTCCAAAAGAAACATATAAAAGCAAGATTAATATTTGCAAGTGCACACAGGAACAAAGACCTACATTTTTAGAGACCTTTCCTGTGGTCTGCCGAAACTAAAATTGAACTGTTTGGCCATAATGACCATCGTTACGTTTAGAGGAAACAGGGAGAAACTTGGAAGCCTAATAACACCATCCCAACTGTAAAACACGGGGGGTGGCAGCATCATGTTGTGGGGGTTGTTTTGCTGCAGTAAGTACTTGTGCACTTCATAAAATACAGGGCATCATGAGGAAAGAAGATTATGTGGCAATACTGAAGCAACATCTCAAGACATCAGCCAGGAAGTTAAAGCTTGGGCAGAAATGGGTCTTCCAAATGGACAATAGTCCGAAGCATACTGGTAAACTGGTTACAAAGTGGCTTAAGGACAACCAAGTCATTGTTCTGGAGTGGAAATCACAAAGCCCTGATTTCAATCCTATTGAAAATATATGGGCAAAGCTTCAAAGGCAGGTGCGAGCTAGGAGACCTATAAACATGGCTCAGTTACACAAGTTCTGTCAGGAGAAATGGGCCAAAATTCCTACCGACTATTTTGAGAAGCTTGTGGAAGGATCCAAAACATTTGACCCAAGTCATACAGTTTATGGGCAATGCTACCAAATACTAATGAAATTTATGTACACTTTTGACTTTGCAGAAAGTAATAAAAATGTCTTAAAAAAATTGCCTCTCTCTCATTATTCTGGCATTTGGTAAATATAAATAATTTTGGTTCCTAATTGACCTAAAATGATTGAGGCTTATTCTGATTTCATGGCAGATAGTGGGAAAAACATGCATTTGTGTCTTTTTGTACAGTGTATGTAAACTTCTGGTTTCAACTTTAGGTTTATATACTCCTTGTTAAGAGCAATACCTGGTGAGCCGGTGGCAATGTGCAATGCTCCTGTCGCATGACCTCATATCTTGTTGCAACAATGTAAGTGATCACAGGATACAAATACTTTATTATTTAATTCTACTCCACATGTGATCACCTGTTCTGCTTCCAGAGCAGAGGTGATAAGTGTTTCCCTTTTCACAGAGATGTCAAGTCAATTACTGTGAGAGTCGTGTACAGACATGTTAGTGGCGGCCATGACAGGCATGTGCTCTACCACCATGATAATTTAATTCTCTGCCTCTTTCCCAGGAGTGTTGGTGATGAGCTCCTGTCAATATGTTCAGGGAGGCGAAAAGATCTGTTCCCAGCTGTACCCAAAACACATTGACAGACACTAAACTATGGAGTAGCCACCAGAAAGACACTAGTGGCGCCAGAGCACTGACAGTAACTGCAGTTTACATATTCTGAGTATGTCAGCGTTACTGGAGAGGAAGCACTGGTTCTAAAGATGACGAGGGTCCAGATTTGTCAGTCACATTATTATGATCACCAGCTAATATCCAAAGTAATCGCAGCGTGCAGCACAGAAGGCAGATAGACGGGCTGGGTAGGTTGTCACAGGTATCTGGAGCCATGCTGACTGCAATACATCCCACAGCTGCTGATGATCGAGGTAGTCCCATAGATGCTTAATTTGGTTCAAGTCTGAAGAATTAGGGGGACACGGTAGTACTTGGTCATACTCTTCCAACAAATGTCGGACATTTCTAGCCAATAGAAATATATCCACTGCACACCAAACAAGTTCAATGCAAAATTTAATATTTATTGTGACCTAAAGGGGGGTCACATTAAAAAACATACTCAGAAGTTTATGACAAAAAGTAATTGTGTTTTTAGAAAAGTAGCGGTTTGGCAATGGCCTTTATCAAGCAAACATTAGTGAGCTGAGGGAAATATGTAAGAGATAGTGTAAGGCTGTTAGTGTTAAGAAAAAAGTAGGCTGGCACTTCTTTCACCCCGGACGTCACGCCCTTTTTTGCCCTGATGCGTTATGCCAAATTTGGCAACCCCCATACATATTTTCCCTTTTTCTTTTACCCATTACCTTTGCCCCCTCCTTTGTTACAACTCCAGCCCCTTTTTGCCCTAACCACTAAAAAGTTACTACTACTTGTAATTTTTCCCCTCAGCTTCAAATGTTTGTTTGTAAAGGGTTTCATTCCAAAACGTCGCACTTTCTAAAAACTCAATTACTTTTTACATAACCTTCTGAGATTTTTTTGTAAGTGACCCCCCCTTCTATGTCAAATAAAAAATATAAATTTTTGCATTGAACTTGTTTGGTGTGCAGTGGATATATTTCTATTAAATAAACTGGACGAAGGCCCTTTCCATTTTGCAACCCTCCCAAACCCATTTCCCCCTTTGGGGTGCACTAAAACCATCTTTTTTGAGACAAATTTCTAGCCTTTAACATTTTAAAAAATCTTGCTAGAAGAAAACCCCTCTGCCCCAGGGGAAAACAAAACCGCATTTATTTTTGTATATAAAACGTAAGGATGGATTCATACCCCAAACAGTTTTCGAGTTTCCCTTTTCCCCATGGATTTTATTTGGGCCCAGAGAATGCCAAAGGAAACATTCCGCAAGGGCCAAAATGCTTGCCACCAAACCCCAAAGTGTTTCCCTTTCCCGCATGGTTTGCAAAAGGGGTTTGTTTTCTGATTTTTTCCCTTTCCTATAGGGAACAACCCCCTGTTCCAAAATTAACCTGGGAAAATTTTTATCCCCCGTCCCCAGAAAAAGGCAACCCGTGCAATCAGTGGAGGGGTTTCCCAAATTCCCGATACTGCCCCTAAAAAATGTAAGCCTTTTCCGCCATTGCAATATCGTTAATAGAGGTGCAGTGATATCTGTCATTGTCATACAGCATTTGCAAAAATGTTTTTTTTAGAAAACACCTTGTAGCCAACCTGGGTTCTTTTTTGGGAAGTACTGTTCAAATATAGCGAATTTAGTTTTCCCTTTTCAAAAGGTCCCAAAGTTTTACCTCCCAAAATTAATAGCACATGGTGCACCGCAGCTTTCATGTTGCTTATTCATGATGGTGGGCAAATTTATCCACTCACGATACACTTTCCCCCAAAACAGAATGGCCCAAAACAGGTTTACAAAATGCAGTTTCAGAAAACCCTGCCACCCTTTTGGGCCCCCCAAAACCCCAAAAATTTTCCTTTTTTTGCGCTTTAAAAAAATTGGGCCCCCTTTAAAACCCCGACACAACAAGGAAAAATGTCGCAGACAGCCTATCACACACCCAAACCCACTCACGGGCACATGACTTTCCCCTTTATGAGCTACACACGGCTGATATTTTAAGTAGGAAGTAGTCTCATATAGGGAACCACAGCTTCTCTGTAACGATTACTTGATTAAAGTTCTTCCATCCTTTATGTAATAAACAGCTCCTATCCCGTTTCTTGTCACCACAGCCCCCCTAAATACTCACATCTTGGCCTCCACACAAGACAGGTGGGCTTGGGGTCTGCAGATCTTAATGTGGGGGAAAAAGTTCCAAGGTTTTAAAAATCCCCTGACTTTTCCCCCCCCTTTTTTGGGACACAGAAAAGTCTTAAACCAAAAAACCCCAAATGGCCCTTTAAAAAACCAAATTTTGGTTTATCCCACCCCCCTTTTTAAACTACTTGACTTTTTAGTGTGGTCTGGGGCCCAAAAGGGGGGTTGAAGCCCCAAAAGCGAATCTAAACCTTCCCTGGGGGGAAAAAACAACGGATTTAAAAGGGATTTCCCTTTAAGAAAAATTTGACGTGGGAAGTTTTGAAAATTTAAAAATAAAAAAATTTTTCGCCTTTAAATAAATTTTTTAAAAAAATTCCCTGTACCATTTTTGTACGCCCCCACAGTGTACACTCGTCTCCGGGGGATAGGACCAGAGACAAGTTTCCTCAGTCTTCCCGCAAAAATGCCAAAAAACACCCCCTCTTCTCGGGCCAGTTACTGCCAGTCTTTTCCCCTGCCCAGTAATCACACCACTCACTGCTGACGAGTGTTAAACCCCCAGGTCTTTTCATTGTTTCTCCTGCCCCTGTATTAAAAAGAAATTAGCCCAAACCGTGAAAAAAAATTTAAAAAGAAACCCTAAATCAGGTATGTCCCTTGAGACAAAAAAAAACCCAAAGTTTGGGTCCCGCCAAATTTTTTAACCTGGGACCCCCAAATGGGGAAAGGCCAAGCTCAAAATACCCGCTATTTTGGGGGAAACCCTTTCCCGACAACTCTTTTAAACATAAAAAACCCTTTGGTTTAACAATTTGTGAAAAAAACCTGGGGGGGAAACTGCCACTTTATCAGGATTGTTTCATCTCAACACCTGCCTCTAAGGTCTCTAACCAAAGGGGGCCCTTTTTCCCTCCCAATTTTAAAAACTCCAAATTTCCCTCCATTTTTTAAAACTAAAAAAAAAACTCAATTAGCATAAACCATTGGAAACCAATAAATTTATACACCAAGCAAAAATATAACCCCCCCCTTAACAAACAGCAAGTTTTAAGAAAAAAAATTTAAAATTATAGGAACATATGAATAAACCAATTTAAATGGGAATTACTTCAACCCCAAACCATACATCTATCTATCTATTTATCTAATATATCCCTATCCTACCCTATCTGAGGATGTGAAAGGGAGAGAAGCTGAGCTTTGTGATATAGAGGTTTGTAAGATTTAATGTTGAATTTCTAGAAAAAAGGGGCGGAGTAAATACTTTATATAAACCCCCTCAAGAAGGGGGGAAATCCTGCTTTATCCGCTCACAAACAGTGACTGAGAGTTTGCGCTGTACACACACTGATACTGGGAAGCAGTAAAATCACTTTTTTATGTGGGGTGGGGAAAGAAAGAATTTTTCACTCAAAAAATAAAAAATTTTAAAAAAAGGAAAAAAAACGATATTTAAATCCACAAAAATATGAAAAAAATTTCATAAACCAAAGGGACCTCAATAGAAAATTTTCGATTTTGTATTCTACACAAAAAGGGATTTCCCCGGAAGTTGGATTTAAAAATCTAAAAATCCGTTCAAAAAAGATTTCAAAATTTTCATTTGGGGAAACGGCGGGTTATTTTAAAATTTGAATTTTAAACCGGGTTGGGTTTTGAAAAACAAAAAACAACCTGAAAAAGGGTTCGCACAAAAAACGTAAACCGATGGTAAAATACGGTTTTGGTAATTTTCTAAAAACAAAACAGACGGTATTTAAAAAACGCCTTGTCCTTTAGCTTTACAAAAATATTTCTTCTTTTGTTAAAAAAAACAAAAATAAATTTAAAGGGTGCCAAACCACAAAATTGATTTTAAAAACTAGGGGGGGTTTTTTTCCCCCCCAATAAATACTTTTAAAAGAGAAATGGGGGCCCAAAAACTGACCTCCTTTGGAAAACCACTAGTAACCCAAGGGGGCAATCTTTTAAAAAAGGGAATGTGCTTTAAAAAAAATTTCCCTTATTGTTTTAATTTCCCCCTTTTTTTTATGAAAAACCACATTTTTTTATAAATTTTTTGGTTGTTTTTTTTTAATTTTTTCATACCCCTTTTTCGGGAAATTTTTTAAAAATTTCTTAACCCTGCATTTTTAAATTTTGGGGGGCCACTAACCAAAAAATCGCCCTAAAACACTTCCCTGCTCTTTTAAGAGCTTTTTTTCAGCATGTGCTCATTATCAAAAAAGGCAGGGGAACATTTGAAAGGAGAAAAACTTTGGGGTACAGATAAAAACAAAATCCACCTTTCCCCAAAAGGAGTTTGTCACAGCTCCCCCTCTCCCCCTCCCTTCACAGTAAAAAAACCCCTCCTAAACAATCTATGGGGACAAAATCGTTTTAAAAACAAAACCCGTCACACAGTTTTTTGGCCCCCTTCCGGGGAAACCAAAACCCAAGCTATTTGGCAGCCTTTTCATTTCCCCCAGTGCTGTTCCCTTATTCTTAAAATGCGGGTCGTTTCTGGTTTTTAATGCTCAAATCTGCATTTTTTTCCAGCCAGAAGAGTCATTCAAAAGTCATTTTTTTCATACCCCCCGCCCATCTGGGGCGGGCCCCCCCCCACCTGAGGCTAGCCCCCCCCCACCCAATTTATAAACCAAATTACTTTAAAATAGGTAGAAAAAAGAATAACTGTCATTGGGCGGGGCAAGCCTTTGGTGGGGGGGCTAACATCTGCTAAAGAAAAGATTTGAGGGGTAAATGTTTCTAAAACTCCGCTTCTTACAAAAAAAGGGGACAAAAGCCGGGAAAACCCAAGCATGTCGGGACACAAAAGCTTGTGTGTCCTAAAAGGAAAAGGGAAAGTCTCCCAAAAAAGGGGAACCCTCGCAAAAAAAACATAGAGAGTGACTTTTGATTCACAAAAATTTTGCCATGGCCAAAACTTAAACCTATCAGTTCCAATCTATAAAACAACAAAAAAAAATAATTTTTAATTATTTAAAAACACAAAACCCCATACACACAAATTTTAAAAAAACCTAATTTTTTTTAACCTAAAAAAAAAAAATAAAAATTTTTTTAAAAGTAAAAAAAAAAAATTTTTAAAAGTTCAAATCACCCCCCTTTCCCTTTTAAAACAAATAAAAAAATAAAATAATAAAAAAGTTATACTTTTTTTTGGGTACGCCCTCCGAAAAAGTCCGATCTATAAAAATATAATATAATTTTTTTCCCGTACCTTAACACCGTAGAAAAAAAAAAAAATTTCCAAAACGCCAAAATTGATTTTTTTTTGGCCTTTAAAACCTTCCCATAAAAATTGAAAAAATTTAATTAAAAAAATTTTTGAAATCCATTTAAAAAGGGGTGCTAGCATTAAAAAGTCCACATCACCCTTTAAAAAAAAATGCCCCAAAATTGCCATTCGTAGGGGTTAAGTAAAAAAAAAGTTATTGGCCCAAAAACCAAAATGGCGCCGCAGCGCAAAATTTCAAGAATAAAAAAAGTTTTTAGGGCCCCAAATCAAAAAACAAACCCTAAAAAATTTTAGAAATTGCCCGGAATGCTTATAAAACCTGAAGAAACGGGAAAAAACCACCTCTTTTTTTAAAACCGAAAAATTAAACTCCGAGAAAAAAAAACCCCCCAAACTTTGGCGAAAATTTACGTTTTTTTTCCCACAAAATTTGCCCCACTTAGAATTTTTTTTGCCCTTTCCCCCTAGTAATTTTTATATTAATATGAAAAACACCATTAAAAGAAACAACGGCCCCCACAAAATAAAAGCCCTCTTTATGCTAAGTGGTTTGGAAAAAAAAAAAATTTTAATGGCTTTCCCAGAAGGAAAGAGCAAAAAATTTAAAAGCCAATTTTTTATGACGGTCCTCAGGGGAAGGGGTTTTTAAAATCCTATTGCATAAGCTGCTGCTAAAAAAACTCTAAATTTGAAATTTAAAGCATTAAAAGGCAAAATTTTCTTCCCCACAATCCTATAAAAGAGGGCCAAATTGAGAAAAAAAACAATCAAAAAAAAAAAACGACTGAGGGGGAAAAGAATATGGATCGGGGGCTTTTTTTTAAATTTAAGTAAAAAAAAAAAAAATTGGCGACAAAATTCCCAAAAAACCCCTTAAGGACCCACCCTTTTTTTGCCCTTTCCGACACAGCCCTATTTTTGAACTAAAACATGTTTTTAAATTTTTAATTAAAGAAAAATTTTTTTGACACTTTTTACCAAATTAAATTTATTCAGAGATTTTTTTCCCACCTTCGGAAAAAATTTGGGGGGCTTTAAGTTAGTAAGAAAATTTTTTAAATCCAAAAAAATGCCTTGTTTGTTTTGTGAAAAATAAAAAAAATTTCATAAAAAAATTTTGGAAAAAAATTTGCGATTTTGAAAGTTGCAAAATTTCTGGGGCAAGACAAAAAAATTATTAAACCCAAAATAGTTTAAACAGCATCTACCAAAAGTCCCAAAAAATTTTGGGCTTCTTTTTTAAACGCCCCTTTTTTTTTTTTTTTTTTTACGACATTAAAAGGGGCTTAAAATTTAGTAGAATTTTCTCCCTTTTTCCCAAAAAATTTGCAATATAAATTTTTTTAGGGGACCACCCCCAGTTCTACTGGCTTTAAAGAGGCCTGCATGTTGATTACCCCCATAATTTAAAGGGGGGGGGCCATCGGGGGAAAAAACAAAAACCCCTTAAAAACGTATTTACAAACACTTTTTAAAAAGGAATTTGAAAAAACCCTTTTAAAGAAATTTCACAAAAAATTAAAGCAAAGGGGGAGGTAAAAATTTATTTTTTTTTGGCAATTTTCAATATTTTTTTTAAACCTTTAATTTCACTGGAAAAACCGGTAAATTGACTAGGTAAATGCAACTTTAATTTTAAAATTTCCCCCCCCTTTTTTTTCCTGCCTTTTTAAGATATCCCAAAATGTGGCCCTAGTGCATTTTTTTGCTCAACCATAAGCCCCCCGAATAGGAGGACCCCCAACTATACTCTGGGTCCCCATTTTCAATACGGTTTTAATTTTTGGTGCCATTTCAGGTTTTGGGGGCACCCTTTAAAGGGGGAAAAACTTAAAAAAACAACCCCAAAAATTAAACCCCATATTGGAAACTAACCCCCCCTTTAAGGATTATACCCGTGGTGCCTTGGATAATAGACCCCCCCAGGGGATTCACAAAATTTTTTTAGCATAAGGGGTGTGAAAATTAAAAAAAAATTTTTTTTTTCCCCAAAAAACTGCAATTTTACTTAAAATGTTTCATAATAAAAAAGGGAAAAAAATGGGGAAAAAAAAAACCCTAAAACTTTTTTAAACCCAAATTTTTTCCAAGTTTGGGAATTTCCCCCCACATTTTTTGTAAACTTCTGTTTGGGGGGCATGGGGAGGGGAAAAAGGGAGGGACCTATTTGGCTTTTTTTGGGAAAACCCAAATTTTTGGGGGGGCCATGTCGCATTTGCAAAGCCCCCCAAATACAAACAGTAAACCTTCCAAAAAAAACCCCCAATTTTTTATTCAACACCCATCAGGGGTCTCATCTAGGGGTGTAATTTCTGCAATTTTTGGGTGCACAGGGGTTCCCAAAAGTTTTTTTTTACATTGGGGAATGAAAAAGGGGGGAAAAAAAAGCAAAAATTCAGGTCCCTGTTTTTTTAGTTTTTAAAAATTTTAAAAGCAATTTCCCCTGCATGGGGTTTAAAAGATGTTGGGTACCTTTAAAATGGGGGTCGGTAAAAATTACAATTATTAAAAAATTTTTTAAAATTTTTTTTTTTTCTGTTTTTTACTTTTACACAGTAAAAAATTTTGTCTATAAAAAAAAATTTCGTTTTAATTTTTGTCCAATTCTGACAGCCTAACTTTTTTTATTTTGCTGTTGGGGCAAAAGCCGTGGTTTTGGGCTTGTTTTTTGCGGGAAAGAGTTGAAGTTTTTTTTGACCATTATGGGGTCCCAAAAAAGATGCAAAGTTATTTTTATTTAAAGGTTTTTTTGAGTGGTTTTTTAACAAAATAAAAACAATCGTAAGGGTTTTTTTTTTTATTTTTATTTTAATTTGCGGTAACTTTACGGGATATATGACCCTGGGGCTTTTTCCCCACAGGTCAATACGATTTAAAAACCGATACCCAAAATTTTGTTTAAATTTTTTATGTTTTTACGCTTTTAAAACAAAAAAAAACCCCTTTTATTTCAAACCCAGGGAAAATTTTTTTTGGGGCTTTTGGGGCTTTGTAGGGACTTTTTTTTTTGCAAGATGAGTTGACGTTTTTTTTTTAGAAAATTTTTTTTGGGGGGGACAAAAAGGGTTTTGAAACCCTTTTTTAATTTCCCTTTTTTGGAGGCAGGGTACGAAAAAACTGCAATCCTAAATAAATTTTTTTATTTAAAAATTTTTTAAAAGGCTCAAACCCGGGAGTATCCGTGAACACTAGCTTTTCCTTGGGCCCCTAGAAAGGGTTTTTGGGGATAAAATCTATTGGAAAAAGTTTTTTTTTTAAAGGGTTTAAAAAACCCCTTTTAAAAAAAAAAAAAAAAGTGTTTTTTAAAATGTGTAAAACAATATTTTTTGCATTTTTGCTAAACCTTTCTGAAAAGCTATACATTTTTTTTTTTTTCCGTATACAAGCTGTATAAGGCTTTTTTTTTGCGGGAAAGAAACTGACATTTTTTAAATTTGGGACAAATTTGGCCCTTTCTATGGGGTTTTTTAATTTGGGTTTTTATTCCATTTTATGGGGGGCGCGGGATTAACAAAAATTTTAATTCTGTGATTGGTTTTTCGTACCGGGAAAACCAAATTTGGGGACTTTATTTTTTTTTTTGATCTTTTTTTTGGGGCGGGTTTTTGGGGTTTTAAAGGGGGAAAAGGGGTGTACGGAATTTTTTTTTTTTTTTCGTGTTTTGGGTTTTTAAAATTTTTTTTTCACTTTTTTTTTTTTTCTTTTTTTTCACTTTTTTTTAAATTATTTTTTTTACAAATTTTTTCCCCTAGGGGGGTTTGAATGAGAGATTTTTTATAGAACTCTCTTCAAAAGGAAAACAGTACATAGCATGTTTTCTATGACGTTCTTAAAGACAAACCTTTTAGTCAACCCATTCCCGGGAAAAGCCCAAGGGGGACGGCCGGGATCGGACGTCACAGACAACCCCCCCAAAACATTTTTTTAAGGGGGCCCCCCGGCGTGTGGGCAAGGGCAGGATTTCAAGGATCGCCTGATCCTGCAGCTCTGCCCCGAAGAAGGGGCCCGGAGGGGCGATCTCCTCCGCGTCCTCTTAAAATTTTTGCACCCGGGGTTTGGGCGGCCAAAAGGGGCGTGAAAACCCCCAAAAAGAACCCGGGGCTAGGAAAACGCCCAAAGGGGGGTTTAAGGGGGTTTAAAGGGGGAACCGTTTGGTAGGGTTAGGGTTGGGGTTTCCTAAACCCCAAATTGCAACATTTTCTCCCAACCAAATCTTCTAATTTTTGAAATTTTCAAAAAACCTTTTTTGAGCTCAAAAAAAAAATGAGTTAAGAAAAAAACAAAAAACATTTAAAATCCAATTTCCCACCCAATCCAGTCTTGAACTTTTTCCTCCTTTATAAACATTTAAAATTTTAACAATGTGCAGGGTTTATTTTTCCCTGGCTTTCAATGTAAAACAAGCATCATCCCTTCAGAAAAAGGGACCCCCCGATGCGTGTTTTTCTTTCGCTTTTTGATGTGTCTTTGGAACTGTTCCAAGAATTGCCCTGTAAAATTCTTGAACCGTTTGAAAGCAACCAAAACTATAGGGGCGTGTTGCTGCAGCCAAACCCCCATACAAAAAACGCTCTTTTTCCCTGTTTTGGAAAGTGTTTTGGGAACGATTTACGCAGCGCCCTTTTGGGAATTTCAAATTTTTTTAGATCCAAAAAATATCCAACACGGGGCCCTGTGGGGCAATACCCCAAAAGGCATGTTTCACACAGTTTTTTTTTGGACGAGGGTTTTCTAGCAATTTTTCCCCCCCAAAAACGCCCCAGTTTTATTTAAAATTTAATTTCCCATGAAAAAAACCTCGTTTAGTTCACACATGAAATTTTTTTTTACAAAGCTTCTTTTGGAAGCAAAAAAAAAAGAAATGCAAAGGGCAATTTTTAAATTCCCCATTGTAAGGGCAAAGCTTTTTAGCACGGCTTCCCGGGGCCGGGTTTTTTTGGGCCGGCGTTCAATTTGGAAAAAGGGGAAAAAACCCTTTTCAAAAAACCTGATTTAAAACCTGATCAAAGCCCCGATGAAAAAGCTTGTTTCATTTCGAGGGTTTTTATGTGGTTTTGGACGAGGGTTTTTGGGGCGAAAGGGGAAAAACTCCAAAACCCGACCAAAAACGCCATGTTTAAAAATACCCCCTGGCTTGGCACTACGGGGTAATTTCGGGACGAAATTTTGCCCCGCAAGAAAGCCGTTTAGAAAGGGGGCGGGGCGGGGGAAAGGGAGCCGCCCCCGGGCCCCCTAAACATTAAATTTTTCACGGGGGCCTATTTGCCGTAAAAAAATTTACTTGGGGAATTTCCTTTTCCCCCCCCTGCCCCGTTTGTTTCGAGCTGGGAGAGGGCCGTAATCCAAAATTTTCTCTAAGAGAAACAGTGGAATTTCCATAAAAGACGGGACATATTTTTAGCCTGTAATTCGCCCCAAAAAGGGCCGGGAAAATTTCGGGCTGAAAAATGTCCCCAAAAAAGCCGTGGGGAAAATTGCCAAAAATCCCGAAATTTTGGGAAAACCCCTGTTTGAGGTGGTTTGTAAAAGGGAAACACGGTATATAATAAAAAAAATATAAATATAAATAAATATAAATATATAATATATATTTAAAAAAATATATATATAAATATAAACACACAATTTTGTCAAAAAATTTTTTAAAAAAACCCCATTTAAACCCGAGCTTTAAGACAGTGCTTGCCTTTAAGACACGAGCATAAAGGGGAAAACGAAGTTCACATTCCCTAAGAAAGGGACATCAGACTGGAGCACAACTTTCCCCTGATCCAACAACAGGGCCCCCGATTTACTCTCTAGATAAAAGGGCCAAAAAGGCTGAAGCTGCATCTCAATATTATAAGATCAAGGCTTGACAAAAAGGGAATGCTTCCCCCGAAACATCGCAGGTGCATCACAATGCAATGTCACAAAAGCTCAGAAAAAAATTTTGCACTTTTAAAAAGGGGGTTTATCAATTTTTATTAAAAAGGTCTTTTCAAATAAGGGGAAAAAGGGAAAAAAAAGCAAAAAAGCTTTGCAAATACATCCAAATTTCAGGGCTTGTTTTCCCCCCTCCCCTTTTTCTTCTTTTTCTGAAAACATTATTCCCCAGTTCCGGTCATTCTGCTCCTTTCAAATTTTAAAGGCTCCGGGGTCTCCCAATTTACATTCGTCTGCTCCCCTCCCTATTCCTTTGGGGGGCGCGCATTCCTTTTTGGGCCTTTTTCACTCAAAATAAGGGGGCCCGCAACAATTTACCTGTAAGGGCCCCAGGGTTCTCATTGACACTGAAAACTGGCTTTTTTACGATTTAGAAAAAAAGAATTGGGCCTTTGGGGCCTAAAAGCCCGCTGGCTGCTTTTAAAAAAAAGAAGGGAACAGATCCCGTGCAGCTCTGGATGAGTTCCAAAGACTGGGTTTTAACTGGGAACCCAAACCTCCACTGTGGAGAGGTGAAAGAAACAGTGGGCCCAGTTTTTAAAAAAAAAGCTTCTAGGGCTTTAAAGCGGGCTTTTGGGGTATGTAAACAAACAGCTCTTACAAAATAAAATACAAAAGGAGAGGAACAACACAGTGACATGGGGACTCAGACAGAGAGGGGGGGAGCACACTGACTCGGGAGCAAGCATGAACAGTGAACGGGGGGGATAATGCCATCCCCCTTTAGTTAAGAAACACCCAGCGGGGAGGGGAAGAAACGCCCCTGGATTTCAGGAACTGAATCAAGCTTCAAGAAAACAGCCGAACTGATGAAGCGATACATCCCCTTTAAGCTCTGCTTATGCCTAACACTGGATTAAAAAAAGGAATGTGATACCTATTAAGGATGCATTGAGAACCACAGATTATGTGAACTGTGATATTATTTGTCTTTACTTGTTAAAAGTTTGCTATTGTTGCTTATACCGATCATTCTAAATAGAGTAGTTAAAGGGAACCTGTCACATAGGTTATGTCCCTTGCTTTAGGGCAGCACAAAACCAGTATCAGACCTGCTGTTTCCAGCGGGTGTCCCTTATTCTTAAGATCTGCAGTTTTAGTGTATTTATCTCAAAATCTTATCCATGAGCAGGTGTTAGCTCCACCCACCAAAGGCTAGCCCCGCCCACTGACAGCTATTCACATGTTTCTACCTATTTAAAGAGAACCTGTTACATAGATTATGCCCCCCCCTTGCTGAGGACAGTACAAGCTAGTGACAGACCTGCTGTTTCCAGCGCTGTGCCCCTTATTCTGTAAGATGCTGAAGTTTTTTGAGTATTTAATGCTCAAATCTGCAGTTTCCAGCCAGAAAAGAGTCATCCAAAGAGACAGTTTTTTCAAACCCCACCCACCTGAGGCTAGCCCCGCCCACCTCAACTGATAAACCTATTACTTAAAGGGAACCTGTCACATAGGTTGTGCCCCCCTTTTTAAGGACAGCACAAGCTAGTGTCAGACATGTTGGGCGACATGTATGAATCTCGCCGGGTCGGGGCGCACCTTTCCGCCAGTTTTCCGGCGGAATCTGCGCCGATTTATGGCGGGGCCGGGGCGCGCTCATACATCCTATTAAAGTCCGCCGGCCCGCCTTTTGTGTTTGGCGCAGTGCGGGAACTGGGGGCGCAGTGCGGGGCTGCGCCTATGATTCGGCGCCGGAGATAGTGCGGTCATACATGCGGGGAAAAGTCCGCCGCGCCTGGCCAGTGTGGTGGGGCGCAGGGGGGGACCGGGGGCGCAGTGCGGCGCTGCGCCTAAGATTCGCCGTCCGAAGCGGTGCGCTCGTACATGCGGGCAAAGTTCCCTGCGCCTCGCCGTGTGGGGGGGGCGCAGGGCGGGACTTGGGCGCCGGGGGGGGGACTCCCGAAAAAAACTTTCCGATGCAGCAGGCTGGAACGGGGAGAAATCATTCCAGATGTCGGTGCGGAGTAGAATAAAAAATCGTTTAAATAAAGGGTTAAAACATTCTCAGGAAAAGAGCTGAAACCTAAAAAATAAAAAAATACATAAAAAAAAAATTTTATTTCCCAAAATATCAAATTAAAGAATTAGGATTTTGGGAAATTTCCCCCGGGGAAAAAACATAATTCAATTCAAAAAGCTATTTTGATTGGTCGGCATAAACGGCCAATCAAAATGGAGCGAAGGAACCATTAAAACCTATGGGGGTTTAGCCCAAATCAAATCCCGGGGGAAAGTTCAAAATCAAAAAAATTGCTGAAAAGGTGTTGGTTATACCGGGGGGACTGGCTACCGCAATCGAATAGGAGCGACAGGCCCCATTCAGCCTAGGGAGAATTTAAACCCAATCAGAATCCAGGCGGGACTTAAAAAATCGTAAAAATGCTGAAAAGGGGTGAGGCGAGAAGGGGGGCTCGGCTAGCTCCAGCAAATAGAATAGGGGGACAGAGCCCCATTAAAACCTATGGAACTTTGCCCAATCAAATAGGAGCGAAAAAGCCCTTTAGTCTAGGGAAAAGTTTAGACAACAGAATCCAGGGGGGGAAATTCAAAATACGTAAAAAGACAGAAAAAAAGTGATGGGGGGTGGGGGGGGCTTGCTACCCACCCAATGAGGCGGCTACTTCCCCCTTATATTATGGAGAGAGGGCGCCTGAAAATCCGGGCTCGGGGTGGGCCCGGGAAGATTAAAAAAAAATTTTTTTTTTTTAAATGTAAAACTTTCAAAAAAGGGGCAAACCCTTTTTTTACAAAAAAAAAAAAAAAAAAAAAGCGGAAAAAAAAAAATCCGAAACAACGGTTTTGTCCCCGGACGGGTACATGGGAAAATTGAAATAGAGAGAATTCCCGGGAAATACGAATTTCAAATTGTTTTAAGTATTTCTTTGGGTGGGGCAAAAGCCAGCAAATGAAAAGGGCAAAAAAACCCCCATTATATCTTGGGGAAAGTTTGGCCATCAGAATAGGAGCGACGGGCCCCATTTAACCTATGAAGGAGTTTTAACCCAATAAAACGGGAGCGCAAAGCCCATTATATCCAGGGAATTTTGGAAATTTCAAAAATCAAAGGGGGACGTTAAAATACAGAAAAAGACAGAAAAGGCTGATTGGCTGAGCTGGGGTGCTTGGTATCCAGCCAATCAGAGCGCGAGTACTTCTCCCATTAAGTCTAGGGAGGATGGGCGCTCTGAAATCTGGGCGCTCGCCCGTGGGCAGAAGTTTTAATTTTAAAAAAATTATTTTTAAAAAATTTAAACATTACAGAAAAAGAGCGAACCCTTCTTTACAAATAAAGCAGTTAAAAATCCCGAACAACCGTTTGTCGCCGAACCGGCGCTACATGGGTTTAAGAGAGAATTCCCGGGGAAATACAGAAATTCAAATTGTTTAACATTTCATTGGGGGGCAAAAACCAGCCAATAAATAGGAAACAATGTCCATTATAACCTAGGGGGGAAAATTGCCCAATCGAATGGGAGGACAATGCCCCATTTTCCCTATGGGAAAAAATTGACCAATCAATTAAAGGGGGACAGTTCAAAATACGTAAAAGCTGAAACGATGATTGGGTTTAACGGCGGGGGCTCGTCCACTTAGCCCCAAAAGAGCGCATCTTTTCATAGCGTTCATGGGGAAAAAAAAATTTTGGCGGCTCTTGATGGGGAAGTTTTAAAAAAAGGCGCGTTATTTTGGACCAATGGGGAGCGGCGAGCTCCTGTGGGTTTTAAGCAAACAAAAATCAAATGACTGGCCAAATCAAATAATAACCTACAGAAGTGGGCCCTGGGGATATAAAACGAATAATATTTTGGGGGAAAAGAAAAAAAAAATATTTAAAACATAAAAAAATGTTTTTTCTTTATTTTTGTTAGCCAAGGATCAAATTATGGGTGCAAAGAAAAAAAAAATAAACTATTTTATGATTTAATTTTTTTTTGTTTTCCCCCCTATTATATTTTTTTATATACACGGGACACTTTTGTAGTGTTTTAATTGATTTCGGCCCCTGTACGTTTTATTTTTGATTGCATTAGAAAATCCAAGGGGGTCGCTCCCTCCCCTTGGTCCAAAAACGGGCCCCTTTTTAAATTAGCAAACAGAGCTTGCTCAAAAATTTCTTTTTCCCCCCAGAACCTATGGAAAGAGCTCGCGCTTATTGGCTAAACGGACGGGCCCCCCTATAACCAATCAGTGTTTTTGCTTTTACTGTATTTTGAATGTCCCGCCTTTTAATATGATTGGTCATATTTTCCATACTTTTAAGGGTTTCCCTGCGCTCCAAAAATTTTTAGGATGGGCTTTTTTTTATTTTTGGGGGGACCGACCAATGAAAAGTTAAAAAATTTAATTTCGTATTTCCCGCAAATTTTCCTTTTCAAACCCTATTTCGCCTGGGGTGGGGACAAAAACGGTTGTTGGATTTTTAATGTTTTTTTTGTAAAGAAGGGTTGGCTCTTTTTTTTGATAAAGTTTTACACTTAAAAAAAAAATTTTTTTTTTTTAAACTTCATGCCGCAGGCGTGGGCCGAGATTTTAGAGGCCTTCCATAGAAATAAAAGGGGGAAGTGCTCGCGCTCTGTTTGGGGGATGAAGCCACCGTAGCTCAGCCAATAGCTTTTTTCTGTCTTTTTACTGTTTTTTTGAATTTCCGCCCGGGTTTGATTGGTCAAAATTTTCTCCATAGCTAGAATGGGTTTTTTCGCTCCCATTCGATTGGGCAATGTTTTCCCCCAAAGGGTTTTAATGGGGGCTCTTCGCTCCTATTTTGATTGGGGAGCAGCCCTCCCGGTAGCTTAAAAAATCACTCTTTTCGCTTTTTTCTGTATTTTGAATGTCCTGCTTTGATTTGATTGGTCAAACCTTCCCCAAAAAGGGTTTTTAAAGGTCACTGTCGCTCCTATTCTGATTCCGGTTTTTTGCCACCAATGAAATATTTCAGAATTTTTTAAAAACTGTATTTCCCCCGGGAATTTCCAAAATCATAATTTTGATATTTGCGCCGTTTAGAGTTTTGGAAAGTGATTTTTTTTTAAATTATGTTTATTTTTTCGTTCAGCCTTTTTTTGACACGTTTTCCCCCCTTTTTTAAAGGGGAATTTTTTTGAATAACTCCTGGCACGGACGGGCGGAATTTTTTTGCGATCTTCTAGCTTTCCCCCAAGTTTTCCGATCTGCTTCTTCGCCTCTGGGACATTTTTTGACCAAAAAAACGGTTTGCCTGTCGGATGCCGAGCCTGCATGCGCCCCTTTGCCCCTCGCCACGTACAAGCCTGGAGTTTTGGGGCGCCCGCGACACGTCCCCGGAAACCCTACCCGCGCCCCGCCCCCCCCCTTCATGGGGGGCAGGTTTAAATGGCGAAAGCTGCGCCCAACACCGAATTCCCTGTGTCCGACAGGGGGATTCGGGCCGGGAGGAGCAGTATACGCCAAAAAACAGGCGTAAAGCCCGATCATATATGTCGCCCATTGTTTCCAGCGCTGTGTCCCTTATTCTGTAAGATGCAGCAGTTTTAGAGGATTTACCCCTTAAATCTTATTCATGAGCCGGTGTTAGCTCCGCCCACCAAAGGCTAGCTCCGCCCACTGACAGTTATTCACATGTTTCTACCTATTCAAAGTAATAGGTTTATCAGTTGAGGTGGCGGGCTAGCCTCAGTGGGCGGGGTTTGACAAAAACTGACACTCTCAAGGACTCTTCGAATGACTCTTCTGGCTGAAAACTGCAGATTTGAGCATTAAATACACGAAAACTACAGCATCTTACAGAATAAGGGACACAGCGCTGGAAACAGCATGTCTGACACTACCCTGTTCTGTTCTCAGTCAGGGGGGCAAAAACTATGTGACAGGTTCTCTTTAATAATAGGTAGAAACATGTGAATAACTGTCAGTTGGTGGGGCTAGCCTTTGGTGGGCGGGGATAACACCTGCTCATGAATAAAACTACAGCCTCTTACAGAATAAGGGACACAGCGCTGGAAACAGCAGGTCTGACACAGGCTTTTGCTGTCCTCAGCTAGAGGGGCATAACCTATGTGACAGGTTCCCTTTAAAGTAATAGGTTTATCAGTTGAGGTGGGCGCTGCTAGCCTCAGGTAGGCGGGGTATTAAAGGACGCTTTTCATGACTCTTTTCTAGCTGAAAACAGATTTGAGCATTAAATGCTCTAAAACTGCTGCGTCTTACAGAATAAGGGGCACAGTGCTGGAAACAGCATGTCTGACACTAGTTTGTGCTGTCCTCAGCAAGGTGGGGGGGGGGGCATAACCTATGTGACAGGTTCTCTTTAAGACTATGCATGGTATGTTTGATCAATGAGTTATGGCAGCGATCTTATAATATTGGTTGAACAATAAGAAGGGAATGGGGGATCCTGCACTAGCTGCTGGTTCATAATCTGTGGACCCGAAGATTTGAAAGGTGTACTGACTTACTGTGAGGCTACATCCCTTTAGGCGCCAGCAGCAGGACATGGGGCTCACATTTTATGTAACAGGAACATCAGGCCAGAACTGCACTTCTTCAGGCACTGACTGCAGTAGCAGGACAAAGGGCAGAGATGTCACATAAAATTGCACCTCCACTGGCCCTTGGCTTCCACTCTATATAACAAAGATGCTGGATCTACACCTTCACAGGCACCAACATCAGAAGCGGAGCACAAGGTTCTCAACATGTACTTGCAGCAGGACAAGCGGGTAGCAAATGTATAACAGGGACCTTAGGCCAAACCTACAGCTCCACAGGCACCAACAGCAACAGAATGTGGAGCTCACATTCTGTGTAATAGGGATGTCAGACCAGACCTCTATCCCCCCAAGCACATGTAGAAGCAGCACAACAAGAGCTTACATTTGTTATAACTGGGAATTCTGGCTTCTGCTCCACAGGCATCAGCAGCAGGATGCGGAGCTCACACTCTATATAACAGGGACGTCAGGCTGGGGGGCCAGGAGATGCTCACGTTACATGGCGTAAGGGTTCCATGAATGGGCAACTCAAGAGTGATGACTGACCTGTCACTATTACTATAAAGCGATGAAATGTTACATGCCCCAAGTTTCCATAATGTGTTATAGCAACATATTAGATGAGAACATTAGCCTCTAATGACCATATGTCTAGCAGTCTGATCATAGTCACCTCTCTAAATAAACTATCTTAGTCAACTAGATTGGTGCAGCCATTTTGGCTTAAACTACACAACTGCCTAGTATAGCTGGGCAGCAGCACCTGGATCTGGTACATAGGGTTAAGAGCTCAAAGTCTTGGCCTGTCTGATTTATAGAGAAGAGAATGCACATAATCTTACTTAACCCAAATAGTTAATATTTTTTAGCGACAGAAAGCAAGGCTGCTGGACCGCAAGATAACGTGAGCTCTATGGATGTACCAGGATAATGGAGGAGGGGGGTCACAGCCAGGGTAGAAATAATGTGAGGCCTGTGGAACTACAGATGATGAACAGGAGTTCAATACAGCCAAGTTCGCACCCATAAAAGAATGTACAGCTCTGGTCTGATTAGTCAGAGGGTGGCACCTAAATCTTCATATTTGTAATGGACAAAAAAAAGGATTCAATCTCCAGAGGAGAAAAGCCTTCTTCACCACGAGATCTGTGAACCTGTGGAATAGCCACCTGAGGAGCTGGTCACAGCAGGAACGGTTGAAGGTTTTAAGAAAGGCTTAGATAACCACTTACTACTAAATAATATTTAAAACTTAAAGTAGCCGTATAAAACATCTGGAGCCAGTCTGATGGCAACTCTGGGATCAGGAATTAAATCTTCCTTTAAGGGCAGATTAGTTCTTGCCTTATGGTTTCCCAAGTCTTCATCAGTGGGGGAAACAAAGTTAAAAAAAAACTCCTTGTCCCCCTCCCTTGGTCCACATTTTCCCCACCCTCTGTTGAACTTGATGGACTTGTGTCTTTTCGCAACAGTACGAACTATGTAATGACTCTGTCTGAGGGTAGACATGGACCTCTCAGTGTGCCATGACATGTTCACTACTAAACGGGAGGAGATAGGATTCACTGGCGGTGAAGGTATAAATAGCAGTGGGGATTGGAAACAAATCAGCCAATAATCACAGTTTAATGAAATCAAACAAGGCACAAAAGCACTCATTCTAATTAGTCATTGAATGTAGTTTCGGTTCCTGTCCAGCATCGTCCTGACCAGTCACACTCTGCATCACAAAGTTGACTACACACGTCCATCACCGCAACATGGGGCACGTTTATCAAGGCAGCTGCGGCAGAATTCTGACACAATCTGCACCAAAAATAATGTCGTACCTGCTTTACAATACATATGTGATATGTTTTAGACAGTTTCTAGACACCTCTGTGCCTTATCCGACCATAGGGATACTGTCTAGTCAAAGAGGTGTGTCTTCATTAAAAGAAGCATGGCTCAGCATGCAACACCATGTGCCAAACTTTTGGTGCAGTTAGTGGAATAATATAAGCCAATTTAAAAAAAGGTATTATGGATATTCATGCTCCACTTCTCCATGGCCGTGTTTAGTGTTTAGTTTTTAGGTTAAGTATAGTGGCAGGATTAAACAAGGGTATTAATGCCGCAGGCATCTGATCAATAGTCAGGGATTATTTCCTTGATTATCTCTGTTTTCTTAAGTGATCTAACTCAAAATGGGATTTCCTTTCCCAAGCTCAGGAATTAGACAAGAACACAGATCTGAGCTGGCCACACCCTCTCACCAGCTCCACAAGTCCGCTGCCTTGGGATAACCTTTGACTCCTCTTTATCCTTCAAACCACACATCCAAGCCCTCACCTCTGCCTGCCGCCTCCACCTGAAAAATATTTCACGCATCCGCCCATTCCTCAATTCTGACACTACTAAAACGCTAGTCCATGCCCTTGTCATCTCCCGCCTTGACTACTGCAACATCCTCTCTGTGGCCTCCCAGTTAGCACCCCTCGCTCCCCTCCAATCCATCCTAAACTCTGCTGCCCGTCTGACTCACCTCTCTCCTCGCTACTCCTCTGCCTCTCCCCTCTGCCAATCCCTTCACTGGCTATCCATTGCCCAGCGAATTCAGTTCAAGTTAGTAACATGACCTACAAGGCTCTCCATAACCTCTCCCCTCCATACATCTCTGCCCTAATTTCCAGATACCTCCCCTCACGCAATCTCCGCTCCTCACAGGACCTTCTCCTCTGCTCCCTCTCATCAGCTCCTCACATAACCGTCTCAAGACTTCTCCCGTGCTTCACCCACACTCTGGAACTCCTTAACCCCAAAACATCAGACTCTCCCCAACTTTCACCAGTTTCAAAAGCAACCTGAAAACCCATTTCCCTTTAGGATAGCCTACAACCCACACTAACCCCACCACCACTACACCGGCCCGCAAGCATGTCTGCCCCACACCTTCTGTCTCTCCCCTTCTTCCTTGTAGATTGTAAGCCCTCGCGGGCAGGGTCCTCTTTCCTCTCTGTTTCAGTTACTAGTCATTTTTGTCACCATTGTATTTGTTCAATATTTGTTGTGTATATAATTCCCCTTAAATGTACAAAATACAAATACAATACAAATGTACATAATAATAAAGTATACTGAGTTTTGCACATGTTTGATGCCTTACTTTGTATTTACATGTACACTTTGAGATATTGCAATATCCTGTAGATCCTTTATCTTTGTTGTTTTGTTATTCTAATGTCTTTATGTCTTGATTCAAATAAAGCTCTTTTTGAATACGAAAAAAAAAAAAAAGGTGTACGCTTAGACTAATCAGTTCTTACCTGCGCCAGATTTATGAGCACTATGATAACTGTGGCGCAGTGTAAGACTATCTAACTGTACACTGTCTAAGAGTTAAGACAGTATTGATAAATCTGCCCCCATATGTTTAGTCCTGGCTATGAAAAAGAGACTCTGGCTGAAGAAAATGTAACATCCACTAATTTTATCCTTTAACACAGATCTCCAGAGAAAGCAAACGCCTGGGACACTGCGGCCAATCGTGTCTCAATAGAGCAGCCGGTTCAATAAATCATATTAGCATGTCTCATTGGTTCTAAAAGTACCAAGGAACACCTAGAAAATTAGCTTGTGTACTTCTGATACTGCAAGATGCTAGTGTATGTCTAAAATTGTCACATTCAGTGCACTTCTTTCCCGTATTAGGTCTCCCGCATAGGCCAGGGACATCTTCCTTTCTACATTGCTCTGTCTCCTCCTTCCAGTTTGCATACTACAGTCATATTACAGGCTATGGACATAGTGATTCCGGGTTCAGCCCACTCTGCACAGCATGTTATTATGTGTGTCTCTTACTTTCTGTCCGCAGCTGTCACACACAGTCGCTCCTTCCAGCTCTTCGAAGATCCTGCCATTGTCAGTACTTGTGTAGATCATGACTGCGTAGCGATTCAGCAGAGTTTCATCAGGATAAAGCGCCTGGGAGAGGAACCATTCAATGTTCTGTTCTTCCACCCTCTCCTGGGAGTCTAGGGACGAAGACATTGCAATAAGTGCCTGTAATTTCATTCTAAACCACTAGATGGCGGCTGACGCCCACCCCAGCAGCGTGCGCTACAAGACGCATCATGTGCACTTCTTTATCTCTTCCATTGAAATATTTCTCTTTCGCTCTTTCTTGATGTTTAGAGAGGATCCCTGGAGACCCCGGGTAAACATTAGCAGCGATTCCTCACCGCTGAAGTGGCCCTGCCTTAGCGCAAGCAGAAATGCAATTAATTAATAGAATGAATTGTACTGGAGCAAATAATTCCAAAATACATAGAGGCGCTGATGAGATAACAATATTATCTCTAAAATCCCCGCACGATCCATGGGTCGTGCATCATGTGCATTTAATCAGCAGGCTGCAAACATCACTGGAAACAGCAGCTCAGAGAAATTTCTACATTTATTTCTACTCATAAAGCCCCGAAATTATAAGCAGATGTCCTCTGCCTTTCGCTGTACTGTCCCCCGTATTCTGCACACTATACCAAATCTCATCATAGTAGACGGTGACTGTAGTGTATGAGGGATGAATACATGAGACTAGGTGATCGATAAATGAGAGCAATGAGCGCAGGGCAAGCTATAGATCACTGTACAGACAATGACTGGATGAACTATATGGAAGAGAAAGGAATCTAGATATAACTGTGTAAATGACAAGGAATCTAGTGATCTCTATATGGAAGAGAAGGGAATCTAGTTATCACTGTGTAAATGATAAGGAATCTAGTGATCTCTATATGGAAGAGAAGGGAATCTAGTTATCACTGTGTAAATGATAAGGAATCTAGTGATCTCTATATGGAAGACATGGAAACCTAAATATCCCTGTGTCAATGACAAGCAGTAGGGAACCTAGTGATCTCTATAAGGGTTGAAAGCACAATATAGGATCTAATAATCACAGAGATGATTAGTAGGGCATCTGTCAATAACATAAACATAAGTGCGATCTAGTAATTACTGATAGTACACAAATCTATTGGATTCCAATTGATGAAAACGGACATTCTGAACAAAAATGTTCATCAGCAGGTGAAATATAACAATTGATCATATTAGCCAACTGATGACACCATCTTCCTGTGAAAAGAAGTTGGCTGTGTTGGAAATTTTACGCAAAAGATCCTTTGTTTAGGAAAGATCTTTCATCCATGAACAAACTTTCAGGAAAAGAATGTTCTTAGAAAATTTCCGGAAGAACCGCTTGACCTGTGTCTGATATCAGTGGACCTATAAAGTCAGTCTGAAAGAGAACCTGTCACATAGATTATACCCCCCGGTGTCCCTTTTTCTGTAAGATGCTATAGTTTTCGTGTATTTAATGCTCAAATCTGCAGTTTTCAGCCAGAAAAGAGTCATTCGAAGAGTCATTCAAAGAGTCAGTTTTTCAAACCCCGCCCACCTGAGGCTAGCCCCACCCACCTCAACTGATAAACCTATTACTTTGAATAGGTAGAAACATGTTAAAAACTGGCAGGTGGGCGGGGCTAGCCTTCGGTGGGCGGGACTAACACCTGCTCATGAATAAGATTTGAGGGCTAAATGCTCTAAAACTGCTGCATCTTACAGAATAAGGGGCACAGCGCTGGGAACAGCAGGTCTGACACTAGCTTGTGCTGCCCTCAGCCAGGGGGACATAACCTATGTGACAGGTTCCCTTTAACATCTGTAACGGCCAAAATAGACTACAATGTGTATGACTGTTTCTGCTAAAGGATCAGCCATCTGATCGTTCAGTGGTTGATGTCAACCTGCTTCTAGTGTATGGACGCTTTAAGAGAAGAACAGTAATGGATCAAGTAACACTAAGAGAAGGATGAATACATGAGACTAATTGATCAATACATGAGAGCAATGAGCATATTACAGATCACTGTACAGGCAATGTCTGAATTAAGTGATCGCTATATAGAAAAGACGGGAAGCTAGATATAAGCGATAAGCAATAAGAAGTGATGTCCATTACAGGTGGAAGGGCAATATGGGATCTAATAATCACAAAGATGATTAGTGGAGCATCTGTCGACAGCAAAGAGATAAGCAGTGTGGGATCTAGTAATCACTAAGGCTATGTTCACACGGGTTAACTGCGGGACGTAATTACGTCCCGCAGTTACGCCGTGTGGCCGGGGCGGGAGCGGGGGAGGGAGCAGGGGGCCGTCACATAGACAATCATTACTAGCGGCGCGTATACGCCGCTAGAAAGTGACGTCAATTATCTCCCCCCTCGGCGGCTTCGCCGGGCGGGGAGAGGAGACGTAATCCATAGTTCTCCATGAGAACTGTGAATTACCGTAATGAATGGGCCGTTTTCAGCCCGTAATTTGCGAACTTCGGCGCGTAATTACGGACCGAAATACGGCTCATTTTAAGCCGTGTGAACATGGCCTAACATTACCCATACACATTGGAATGAAGTTGGTGAAAAAGGATGTTCTCAACCCAAACTGCCATTCGTCAGGTGAAATGCATTAACGATTGTTGATTTTAGATAACCAACGCCACACCATTGTCACGTGGAAAGAAGTCAACTGTGTTGGAAATTTTACGCTAAATAATTACATAAGTTCTTGGAATATTACCAGATAGATCACTTTACCTTTGCCTATTGCCACTGGACTTGTAAAGCCAGCCTAAACAAGTACAATGGTCAAAATGGTGTACAATGGGTAGGGCTGTGTTTGCTAAAGGATCACCAATCAGATCATTGTCAACTTTCTTCTATTTTGTATGGTCACCTTAAGAAAGGAACAGTGAGCAGGCTCGGATTGGCCCACAGGGGAAACTCCCGATGGGCCCCTGAGCATGATAGACCTGGAGTTGGTTTTTAACTTCAGATATCAGAGCGGCAAAAAGCAAGAGGCAGAGTATAGGAGGCATGAACAGTCATTTACAGTAGCTGTAGGGTGGGCCCCTAAAATAATCTCCACCAGTGGGCCCAGAATTTGCTCAACTGGACGGCTCCTAGAATCAACTCCACCTGCGGGCCCTAGGCACCTTAGTCCGACACGGACAGTGAATGCTCAAGTGATCATGCATTGGGGGATCCAGTGATAAATAAGCAAGTCAGGGATCCAGTGTCAGGCTATGGATTTGGTATTTAAAATCTGCAAAAATCTGACTGCAAATCATCCCCATAAACTTCAATAGAAAATCTCAGCTGTAGTCTACACAGCTAAGATTTTCTGAGGTCGGATTTCAAAAATGCCAGTTTTGAAAAAAACTTAGAACATGTTCGATAATCCTCGTATATCACTTGAGAACGTCGGATTATAGTACTGTTCTTTTGAATGGGATGTACAAAATCAGAAAACAGCATCACAAAACAAAAACAGAGTGTAAAATACTGGTCGTATTCTCATTAGAAAACGACCAGTAATTTGTCCTTGCCGTGTAGATGTAGCCTAAGAGAGCCTAAGGCCGTTCTTGAAGTATGTTTTAGTAAATACATGTTTCCCTCTGAAATACCAATTTTTCAGCATATTATCCAATAATTCCATGTTGTGCTGTTCCTCTGTTATTCCCTCTGGAAAGGTATTACTGAATATGACAGATGGGTGCTACCAATAGCAGCGTGTCCATGTAGTTGACAGTCCAATCAATGCTGATTAGTGCACACCCCTTTCAAACTGGAATGGTAACACCCATGTGACTGATTCATTCATAAAGTATTAGAAGCAATAGGAAGAGATAATCCTTCAGAGGTGTTATTTTACAGAGAACACATGTATTTATGGAAACATGCATGTTTGGTGATGTCATCTTTAAGTAACTTGACTAACCAAATACAGCAGCCATCAAAGTAAAAGGTGACTAAGTTGCCCTTTTGGGCCGTTTCCTCAGAACACAGTGTTCCTGATTACTCTCAAACGTTTCAAGACCAGATTTTAAACCCAAAATCTCATACCCTGAGTTATAGTGCTGTCCAGATGATGCAGTGTTCCCTACTCAGCTGCGGATAACATTACTATAAATGGCTGGCACCCAATGGAGGTTGGCAGTGCAGCAGGTTCCTGCAGGACACCCCCAGCACTGCACATCTCCGGCATCTTTAACTTGTTAACAGCTCTTGGCTGAGCCACGATCTTCATATAGAAACCTGGTCCGTATTAAGCTAAGGCTGGATAAGAGCTCCAAGGGAGATAAATCCTGCTGGAATCTTTGATCTGGGAGCTTAATATCCTCTCTGATTTGTGTGATTCTTTGCACTGACGAGGATTTATGTTTTGCAGATTCTCCTCCTTGTGATGGTCAGAAAAAAGTAATTATCAGTTTGCATCAAATATTTGTGAAGTTTAAAAAAAGAATCGTAAAATAAAACAAACATGAAGTTTATAAAAACGTGTTTTCAGCGCCGTTCAATTTTCCAGCAATCAGCCCGAAGCCCAATGTTAGAACGCGGGAACCTCTACGGCGCGACTCTCGCCTGTGAATGTGGAGATGAACACTGTGGCATCATCAACTCATCCTGTACGAGGCTTCAGAAGAAAACCATGAAACGTGCGGTGGGGGTGGAAAATACAGACGTGAATATTGTCCTCAACGGTCACATGAGGACAGGGTATTTCCTACAATATTGGTGCATGTCAGGAATATTGTAACTTTCATGGCCCCACATGTAAGACTATAAACAGAGCAAGAAGCAGGGGAGAAAGCAAGAACAATGAGGGACTGGGAAGGAGAAAGTGCTGCGGCTCCTACACACAAAATCTGAAGAACAATGTTACAAACCTCATTCACATTCATTTGATCCACTGTAAAAAAGTAAAACAATTAAAGGGGGGTTTTCTCACTACAAGGATTGCTTTTTTTTTTACAGATCTTGCAAAAACAATCCTTTGCATATGTGTCCATTTTCCCATTCCTAGATATCCCCCTTGTATGGGCTAAAAGCTCCTCAGGTTGCTAAAACACAGACCCTTTTTTCTCCCCCGTGGTGCCCCGCACTGGTTGCTAAGTACAACCTGCTTTTACTGAGCCAGTAAAAGCCGGAAACACGCCCCGAATTCAAAAAAAAACCAAAAAAACGGCTGAGGAAAATGAATCAATGTATTTTAACAACCCCTTTAAGTTTTAAAAAATCAAATTATTTTTGTTAAAATCCAGAGTGAAGCCATGTGCACCACGGACAGCAACTAGATGGTCTGTCACTCAATAAGGCACTGGTAGGTTGTCACAGGTATCCTGAACCGACTGCATCCCACAGCTGCTGTGGGTGTGTGGGAGAGAATTCATCAAGTGAACACGATGATTAAGGTGGTCCCACTGATGCTCAATTGGGTTTAAGTCTGGGGAATTAGGGGGTCAGGGCAGTACTTAGAAGTTTTGGTCATGCTCTTTCAAACAATGTCAGATATTTCTAGCTTTGTGATCTTGCTGAAAGATCCCATCCGCTCAAAGGAAGACAATCAGCAAGTATGGGATTACGTGATCTTCAACGATGGATTAAAACCCAAATCGGTTGAGAGCGCCTTCCAAATGGATGAGGCCAAGAAAAGGTCACAAAAACATTCCCCAGATCATAACGCTGCCACCACCAGCGTCTGTTCTTCCGGCAATGGTTGCAGTGTGTTTGTTTTGATGTTTCTTGCCTGACACCTAAGTGCTCGATGTCGAAAATGGAATGGTTTCATAATAATTTAATTGGTTGGGTAAAAAAATCAGGAGAACTATAAAGATGAAAGCCCGTTTTTTTCAAAAGCATTTTTTCTCTACTTTATTTAAAGCGCCAGTCTTGTGCAGTTGCGGCAGGGTGGTGAAAGTCGATGCTGTTTCTTCCCCCTTTTGACCATCCGTAGACAACTATTTACCAATCAGTGGAGGTTCAAACTCGATAATGCTGACAAAATTAAAGCATTTTCTATCGATGCAACTTCATTAGCAGAGGTGCAGTAAGGGTATGCTCCCACGGCATTCTTTGAAGTGTAAAATTACGCAACAAAAATGGCCTCACAACACACCTGATTAGATGCGTATAGTGAAGCGTTTTTTGACTTGGTGGATTTTCCAAGCGAAAAACGGCTCAACAATTGGACGGCGCTTATTTTTTGGGTAATTTGCATCTAAAAAAGGGGTCGCAATTAAAACTTGTGAATTTTCGCTTTCATGTGAATGACAAAGGGGTATTTTACATTATATTCAATGAAAATGTTTTTTAACTTATCCGGCTAAAAAAAATCTAAAAAAGGGCCCAAAAAACGCATTGTGAAAAAAACCCAACCATCCCCCTGTTTTGGGGCTCCATACCAGTAGGGTTCATGAATGTTTTAGACACAAACTGGGTTGGGGGCCCCGGGTTTAATTTTTGGGGGGGGGCCCTTTCAAAATGAAAAAAGGATGGTCCCCCCCTTTGAAATTATTTTCAAAGACCTAAACGTTGCTGATGTTGAAAGTAAAAGGAATTTTCATAATAATGTGACCCTTTGGGTGAATTAAAAAAGGGGGGTCAAGAGAGTAACTAAAATCTAAAAGGAAGGGAAAGACCCGTTTGCTTCGAATGCCATGTTTTTCTCTACTCCATTAAAGCCGCGGCCAGTGCTCTGTGCATGTTGCGGCAGGGTGGTGAATGTGCTGATGCTGCTACTTCTCCATTACTGACCAGAAATCTACAGTCAGAATAATAGAAAGTTGTCCTTAGTGGTAGCTGAGCAAACATCTCTGATCCACAATATCCATCTCCAAATGTCAGACTGGCTCCTGGGACACAGACACAAGGTGTGCTGAATATATTGCCAGTTCCCAGAACGTCGCCTCATGTAGTGAACGTTATGCCCTGTTTACACCTTATTACAGCAGCTATTAAGTCCAGAAATGACTCCATTATTGAGTGCTGCAAAAAACATGGTTGCCTTCTTCTGTCTGTCCACTGGGACATTCCCAAATCTAAAGAGCCCCCCTTCCCTTGGTGTAAGGTGAAGACCTGATCTTGTTTCCCCGTGTTATCAAATGGAGTCCATTCGTCGACACTGTCCGCAGGGAACACAGCTCAATTCATGTTCTGCGGAAAAAAACAGAAAGAAGATACCCGGTGCCCCCCACACTCCGCGATGACCTCTGACCTGTAATTAAACCGGGGAAAGGTTAAATTAAAATACGCGGTCAGAATCCTGTAAAACAGGACAGGCCCCAGTGACTCCTCATGGAAAGTCCCTGCTCTGCAGACATCTAACCGTCCTACATTGCATTGCCAGATCTCGTCCAGCACCATTGCAGGATCTACCCATTACTTGTACAAAATGCCCGTTTAACGCATTTCTGATTGGATGATGGTCTCTAACAGTAGACATCAGTCGCCATCATATGACATCACTGCAATACGAATCACCCCGAAAACAAAAAATGAACTGAACCGACATGAAAAAATTGTTCCACAAATCTGATGTCATTTTTCCCTCATGGCATAAAAAGGGGGCGGGGGACCGTCAGGGTGCGACAGTTTCATTTCACACTGAGAGCAGCATTTACACTGATACCGCCGTCAGTTTTTTTTCTGTACCGCAGCTTATTTATCCAAATTTCTGTCATTTAGGCAAAAACCCAAACTAAATCCCCCCCACTGTTTTGGGGAAAATACAACCCCCATTCCCACTTTGTAGATTAATAAACTGATGAGAGTGGAGTTTCCCACACAGGGCCACATTTGTGGAGCCCATTTAAGGGATGTCCCATGGGGACAATTTTCACCGGGGTTTACAGACGGTTTTTTCCATTTGAAAGCCCCTGGAATCGACTGTCAAACCCCTTTCCCTTTACTTTTAATGGGAAAAACCGGGAAACAGTTTCCCCACTGCATGGATTTTCCCCTAGACGGTTTTTTACACCGCCGGTGTTCCGAAAAACTTACAACATGTTCATTCTTCCGCTCCGTTTTCGGGTAGAACATGAACATGTGGATGCAAAAGGGGGAGGGTTTGAATCCGCAAACCGCGGACAAAAGCTGTCCTTCTGCGTGCCAAAAAAAAAACTAAATACCGGTCGGGAAATCTGACCGGTATTTGGCCATTGTCATGTAAATGCAGCCTTAGCGCGCTAAGTTCACACGGCTTAAACTGGACGTCATCTCGCCCCCGCTAATTTCTCGCCGTGACTGTCGCTAAATATGGGTGAAATAGCTTAGGCGTCCCAGTCATTACGGTAATCCACAGTTCTCATAGAGAACGTATGGAAATTCCGTCTCCTCTCCCCGCTTGCACAATACACCGAGCGGGGAGAGAATGACGATGTATTACTAGCGGCGACATACTGCTGCTAGTCTGAATGTCATGGGCCCTGGAGGCGGGCTGAAACCCCCCCACCCCCCGCCCCGCCGAGCACACGGCGTAATTGCGGGCGAAATAAGTCCCGCAATTATTGCTGTGTGAACCTAGCCTTACACTGGAAAATTATCAGCCCAAAAGCTGAGAAACAAAAACGTATTGAAACTGAACTATACAACAACAGCAAAGGAGGCCACTTGTCCACAGTAGGATTGACGACTCTACATGTAGGGACATAGGACATTCAGGCCTTCCCCAGCAGCAGGGCAGGAGGGTTCGCTCTCCGGGGACCACGTCCAGGATGAGGACTTGAGTACTGAATTAATCGCTTTCTTCCTTCAGAGCGGATTGAGAATCCAGGTTAAGTGCGCCTGGAGATTACCTCATTGTCCTGAACATTTTTCAAACCAGGATCGCCCCTTGTCAAATGAAGTGCCAGGTGAATCTGTATTACCCCTGCCCCTCCTCCAGCTGACCAGATGTTGAGGGGGTTAGAGATAAAGATGGTCAGTACCAGTCCAAGAGCTGCAGAGGTTGCTTCATTATGGCTGAAAATTCCCAACACGTCCATAAAGCTTTTGCCATGTTCTTGGTTCAGTAAATTAAGCTGGTGTCAGACTTAAGAATGTGCACAGCCATCACCAATTCCCCTCCACTTTTTACACAACAGTGACACACAAGGTGGAATTTGTACCCAACAGAATTAAAAGGCGTTGATTGCTATTAACAGCGCTTGATTTTGTGACTGGCAATTAGAGAATGGAGGAGGATAAACTGGCAGCTGCTCCACCCTGCCGACTTTGCAGATGACTCATCAGTAATGGCAGCTTGCACACTTGCGGAGTAATCGAAAATGTGAATGGATATTAGATGGAAGTCAACAGTGACATGGAAGACGCAGAATCTCAGCAGACAGGAGAAATGCGGTCACTTGACCGGCCGACCATTGTTTGTTACTATCAGACATGGCTACCAAGTGCAGCCCAGTCAGGGTTCCCTTCTCCAGTCAATGTAAAGACTGCACAGTGTCAGAGTACGATATTTCCATTACTGGTCAGAAATGATGTCCCGGACCTGTGTTTAATCTATCACTTGTTGTCCTGTGCTCTGAAAGTTTATTTTGGTTCTAGTTTCACAGCTGAAGCCATTGCTTTGATACCTGACAAGCAGAGCAATTTGAAAACTTGATGGGATCCCCAGAGCTTTCCCACAGCCGACTATTATTCTGGCCAGAGCTTCAGGAGGTGGGGGGTATAATGAGCCGCAGACTGACACCTGTCACTGGCAGTGGGGGGTCAGGTGCTTCACTGCTGATCATGGGATACATATAAGGTTACCTGTGTGCTGGGGCCAGAGGGGCTCCATGTTCTCCAGATTCTCTGTCCTTGGTAAGACCTGAGAAAGTTTGGAACATAAAAATGATAAAACTACTATATTAAGCAAAAAATATACATCCATATAGAGTCACAAGCCATGAAAATGTAATATGCATATAACTTGTAGTAATACTGTCTAAACTTAGGGTATGTTATTATGGGGTTTGTAGTGATACGCGGATTTTGAGGCGTATTTTGTGCTGATATACCCCCCAAAATAAGCTTCAAACAATGTTCTATGCAGCTCTCATCAAATCCAATGTGAAAATATGCATGCGGCAACTCAGAGCGATATTACAAGCTAGTTTGTTGCCGCGCTATTTCGAACAATTTCCGAAAATACCCATACAAATAGTGGTGAAGCGTATTTTCAGCGCATAAACCCTGCAAAATACGCTCCGCACGTTACAAAAAATACACTTCAAAATTCACCTCTGATGAGGCGGATTTTGAAGCGGAAAATAACACTTCATAATTATGATAAATCTGGTGCATGTTTAGACACTTTTGTCTAACGTTACACCACTTATAATTAGGCAGAGAACATTTGCCAGTATTTTGGTGCAAATTGTACCAGAATTGTGACCCAACTGCCATGTTAAAGGTTCCCCAATATGTCTATGATATGTATACAATGTACACAGAGAAAATACGTATTATAATAGTAATGTGTACATATCATTTCTATGTGATGCGTAACGTGTTTCTTTCATGTCCCTCTAGTGCATAGTGATAAAATACACAAGTTGTGCCTATGATGCCTATTCGATGTACTGGGAAATAAATGTATATAATATATAGAAATATAGATCTAAAAATATAGGAATATGTTAATAATGTGCACTGATAATGCATACATAGTATACATATATTATATGCATATAGGGCGACATGCATGAAATTTTGGACGCCAAATTTCATGCGCATATTAATTACCCAGAATGCGCCTGATTTATGAACCTGAAAAAACTTTGAGACTCTCGGTTCACATATCATGAGCTGAATCAATTTTAAGCTGCCCACTCAGGTATGCATACTTTTTCAGAAATGTTTTTTCGTGTGCGAACACATACGCTTATACTTGTTAACAATATGATTTTAACCTATATGGAAGGAAGGGGGTCGCTTCACTTTTGGGTTCTTCTTTCCCTCGCGTCCCCGCCACTCTCCCAGCAGTCATAAATAGTGGCAGCTTTGCAGTTGAGGGTCTGAGTTTTATTACTTTTTCTCTCAGAAATCAATGGAAGTCGGTGACCCAGTAGAAAGCCTATTGGCTCGATCGAGGTAAAACTAGGGATTACAACTCGCCCGAGTTTGAACCAGTTAAGTCCGGGGGCAGCTTAAACATGTTCTGATCCATGATAGTGAACCACTACACCACTCAAGTTTTTTCACTGTATGAATAAGATAGGGTCCTAAACAAAAAAAAGAAATGCTTCTTTCAGAGGATTTCGACCTATTGTTAATGATTTTATGAACCAGCTCTACAGCGGGTCATAAATCAGGCGCATTCTAGCGCTAGAGCGACATTTCTGGATTAGAAATACCACTTTGAAAGTGCTCTACCTGTTCTAACTGTAATGCGCTCAGAAATGCCATAGCGAAGCTATGAATACGTAGCTTTGCTATGGTTCTAGTGCGCCCCGTCTCCCCGAAATCAGGCGCTATGAAATGCGCCCCGGAGTGGCGTGTGGGAGATTTGAAAATGTATGAACGGGGTTGCGTCTGATATCAAGCTATAAAGACGCCAGATATCTGGCACAGAACAGTTCATACAAGTCACCCATAATGTGTATACTCATAAATTTTTTTTTTTTTGGAGTATCCCAATGTTCACACATATCATAGAGGGTGTCTCATATATATATATATATATAATATATAACACACACATATATAAACACTTCTACTTTAACACACATATATATAAACAGCGAATACATACACATAGTAAACATACACACTATACACACTATATATATATACACACACATATATATATATCCATTATATAATATATATTATATAGTATATATAACTACATAAACACACACAACACATAGACCATAACATACACACACAGTAGCAGATTAAATTTAATATGAGGAATGAGACGAATCCGATATTGTATAAACAAATTAATGGTATAACAAGCAGTATGATGAATGGTAATAAAATGAGTGTCCTAATGATGTATATTATTTTACTGTATAAATCATGTGAAGTATGGTACTTTATTTATTCTTTAAAATGCCTAAAACCTGAAGGCAATGTATGTAACATAAAGGAAGATGTACACATTTCCTAGGTATTCTGCAGATTAGAGAGTCTGATTTGGGCAATGTGTGAAACGACTACAACAGTTCTTCTTTTTACACATGCACATCACAAGCCTGACTAATGTGTGGGACAAAAGACATCCATGTTACTAATAGTCAGACACTACAAATGTATTACCGGGCAAGTAACTACACACAATAACCACCACACTATCTGAGACATAATCTCCTTCAGGAGGGCCTCATCTATTGAAAAAGAGAAAATCACTCTGTGTGACTTGTAGTAATCACAGAGCAGCTTTCACTTTACTATAGCCATATAAGAAATGAGGGCTGAGCTCTGATTGGAAATTATTGGGGAACAAGGACAGTTTTTCACTGTGAGGAGTGACATCTGACAACTATATTAAGAGATTTGCCGCATCTTCTAAGTCTGTTCACAATAGAGGAGATAGATTTCAGCAATAATCTATGCCACATTCTAGCACAAACTATAGTAAAAATGGAAAGTGCTAAATGTGGTGTAAAAATGCAGAAAATTTTAAACTTTTTGCACAAATGCAAATAAAAAAAAAATCCCTCTCGTGCTTCCAGCTGTGGCCACCTTATTGATAGGGATAGCAGGAATGTCAAAGGGAAGACGTAGCTAAGAGGGGGCATGGTTTACAGCGTGTATAAATAACATAACACTGATGATAACATTAGATTAATAAACTAGATGTATACATTTTTCCCCACAGATGAGTCAATATTATAGAGTGGGTGTCCCTCTTTTAATCCGTCAAGATGGAGATGAGATTCCAGTGAACCGGTTTATGTAACGAGCAATGAAGCAGCACAGAATATGGTGTCTCTAATTGACGAATGTTACCAAAGGTTTCGAAGGTTTCTATTCATTAATAAAGATTCCCCCTATAGTTTATTATACTTTGCCAAAAATGGCGGGTATCCTATAAATTAACCAGTCATTCTGTTAAATTCCTAGGGTAAAGCATAGAAGGTCAAGATATAATAACCTGTTTCATACTTTGCCAAAAAATGCTGGTACTGTATAGAATAAACTATTATCACCAAATGTGGTAACATATATAGTGTGTAGCAATGTAACATGTATTTACTATAAAGGGATAAAAAATGAAATATATATATAGTTATGTATTAGAAAGGCTCTATTGTAGAGCTGAACCATTGCAAGGACATGGGTGAATAATTTAAAATGTTTAATCTGTTCTACTGAATGGAGTGCTGTGAATTTTTCTAATTTAAATTTCCTTGGTCTTGGTCAGGACTTTCTCTACTGACACCCGCTACTTATCAGTCTGTGGTTTGAGTGCTGCATGATTTTTTTTCTAATATTATATTTATATATAAGGATTCAATATGTGTATAGTATCTATTGTGTCTATAGAATATGCAGGGATGTGATATGTACATAGCCAATAGGGTTATAATATGTATAAAATGTGTAAGGATACTGGGATAACAATTTACTTTGTCTATGACGTCTATATTACATATGAAAAGCAAATTATATGTCTATGATATGTATATAATGTTTAGGGATGTAACATGCATATAATATCCAGTGGTATAATATGCACATAATCAGTGGCTATGATGCAAGTATGTATACAGACAATAAAATGTATACTGTAATCAACAGATGTCTATAATGTGTATGATAGCTTGTATATATCTATATATGTATTGAATAGAATGTGCACATAGCTTGTTTATGACGTGTATATTATAGCAACTTAATGTTGTGTATATATACACATACATACACACACACACACACACAACATTAAGTTGCTAAAATATATACAAATCATAAACAAGCTGTGTGCAAATTCTATTCAATACATATATATATTTATTTACAAGCTATCATACACATTATATGTATATATACACATGTATATATATTCTCTTTCCCCGAATTTTTTTTTTATGCAATTCAGAGTTTGGCTGCTTATGCTGATGTTTGTGATGTAGTCACTACAGTATATTAATACATGTCGATTTTTTGTTCAACACTAAATGTGAATTCTTGTTCTCATGGGAAAAATAAGACATCCCCTAAAAATAAGTCTTAGCTTGTCTTCAGGAGCAAAAATTTATATTTTCGGGGAAACAGGGTATATATTATATAGCGATAACATTAAGTTGCTATAGTATACACGTCATAAACAAGCAGTGTGCACGTTCTATTCAATATATATATATATATATATATATATATATATATATATATATATATTTACACACACATACAGCATTAAGTTGCCATAATATAAATGTCACATTCTTTTAAATACTATATATATATATATATATATATATATATATATATATATATATACATACATACATACACACATATACTGTATATACCATATATATATATATATATTTATATACATACATATACACGTATATATATATACACATACATACATACACACACACACAAACACATATTGTACTGAATCGAATGTGCACATAGTTTGTCTATGACATGTATATTATAGCAATTTATTGTTGTAGCAATTTAAGGTATGCATGATGTGTATTTATTGTATAGTAACATAAAATGTATATAATTTGTATGTATGATATGTATAAAACGACCCCAAATAATAGGTGTAGAGCATTTTTTTTAACTATGTATATAATGTAAAGAGATATAATAAAAAATAGTTTCTGGTGCGTTCATAAGGTATGGGAATATAATGGGCATACTAGATCTAAGGATATAACATGTATATAAAGCACAGGGATGTATGTAATGAGTGTCTATCACGTGTAAGTAACACATATCAGGGTTTTCTTAACCAGTAGCTCATAGTGACAACAGGGAGGTCATAGCATTATCAAAACTATATCACTGGCAGTAACTACAAGTTGAAAACTGTATAAATCTATAATAGACATTTTCCATTTAAATATTCAGAATGGCTCAACACCACCTGTTGTATAGGACAGTAACCTGTGACCTACAAAAGTCAGGGGACCTGAGAAGAATATAGACAGAACACATATATAATATATAGGGAATATATATATCTATATAATGCACTTATTATAATTAGTATTATACACAGAATATATGATGTGTATATATAATGTACAGGGATATAATATGGATGTAAGGTAAAAATGTAAAATATAAAAAATATATAAGGCTCTAATATAGGGATACAATATGTAGATATTGTATAAGAATGTTATAAGTATTTAATATGCTTGTAGAAGGATACATGTATATAATACATACATCATACACTTCATACCTAGGATATAATATTACAACTAATATATATGCTTCAAAAACTGATAACAAAGGTGATAATACTAATTATCAGTGCCAAGAATGTTAATAAGTAAAAATAATTCTTGATTATACTGAACAATAATAACGTTGCTGCTACATAATATTCCTGATATGTATAAATCGGAGTAATAGTAAATACTCATACACTATAATAAATAAAGATAACATAGAAAAGTATTTTAATAATCTCAAAAATAATAATTTATTATTATTAACAGTAATATTATAATGCTACTAATCTAATACCGGTAATAGTTGCAATGTATAAAGAGAAAAAATACAGATCAATAAAAAGACAATTAATTATAATATTAATAAACTATAATAAAGAAGATAGTCAAAAATAACAATAGTACTGTTTAATATAATAACAATACTATCAACATGATAAACAATTAGAATACCAATGATACTGCTATTACATTCATCAGTGTTATAAGCAGTATTATAATAATTAAGTGCTACTGATAAATAATGAGATAAATACAGAGAGGTTATAACAGTCTAATACTGCCGAATGTAGTTACAAAAATAATTGCACTGAAAGGTGTCGGTCACTCAGACATTACGATCAGACGCGCAGAGGTTACGTCAGCGCTGGGCAGACAACTTCTCGCCTTTCATGTGGCAATGGGAGATCTTGAAGCCTTTGAACTTTCATCTCAGCCCAAACAAGTAATCAGCGCTCGTCATTTATGGAGAAAAAGATAAAAGTGTGTGGACAGGAGAGAGAAAGAAGTGAGGCTCAGCCACAATCTGCAGCTGCACAGCACTGGCTCAATCATCTCCTATGCAGAGCAAGGACCTCCCCAGGGCCTCTCTAATGAGAGGTCATTTCCCTGGGCCTCTCTAATGAGAGGTCACCTCCCGGGGCCCCTCTAATGAGAGGTCATCTCCTTGGGCCCTCACATGTTACACAACTGCAGACAGTGTGGGCAGTGCATGTGTCATGTGACTCAATGCTGGATGACAACCAACATTGTGGCCATTACATTCCATTGGCTTGTTACCCAGCTTTTCCGGAAGCAGATGTGATTCAAATAGCTAAATACAATTCCTAAAAAAAAAAAATGGTTTATCAGTGTAACCCCAATGTCTCAGTATGCTACCTGCAGTATAAAGAATAGAGGTTTTCTTTCCAGTTGCCATAGCCAAGACCAGAGAGGTATAAATTCCTACAGATCCCTGAAAGCAGCCACGAAAGGCTGCAAGTGTTTTGTGCAGGTGATTGCAGAGTGACCTCTCTCTACTATAGGTCACACACCTGGGGCCTTCTACAATATATATGGCTGCGCAGTATGCGGTGATGATCCTAAACATGCTGGATGAAGAGGCAGTCGGCACTATGAGGTTCGTGTTTGGCTGCGTTTTGGCTGCAGCAGAAACACACCCTATAGTTTTAAAAAGGGCGTCTGATGCATTTTTTGGATAAAGAATTGACATGCCAATTCTTTGAACGGATCTGAAAGACGCATCACAAAGATGCAAGTACACACATATCGGCGATCACTCGTCTGAACGCTGATGCGTGTTTTACATTGAAAGCAATGTAAAAATCACATTGCTCATTGTTAGGTGCGTGTTTGGGTCCTTTTAGGGTCCAAAACATGAATCCAAACACTCATCTATAAATGGATCAAACACGCTGTGTGAACATACCCTTAAGGTTAAAGAGAAGGTTCCCATGTGACATGGCAGGACACAGAGGCTTGTGTGTTATATTCACTGCACACACAACAACACAACCTCTGAGCACAAAATGCCTGACATATGAAGAGGTGTCTGCGAGTCGTTAAATTCCATCAATTCTCCACTTTATGTGACAAGTCTGTCTTCCCCCGACCTCCATTACCAGGCCTGGAGTAAATAACACCTGCAGTTCTAATAACATCTGTAGACACTGAAGGAGCTAAGCTACAATACAGCTTTTACTGCGACGGAAGAAAACTGTCCCCAACCTGAACCAATAAGTTGAGCTGAATTTGACCTGAGCACATAAGTTGTAGAACACTGTATCCAATCTAAATCAATAACATGAGCTTCAGTACATTATAGCCAACCGGACCTGAGGACATACTGTAAAGCTGCAGGACATTGTACCCAACATGACCCAAGAGCATAAGCTGCGAGACATTGCCCCCAACCTCACCCAAAGACCTGAGCTGCAGGACATTGTCCCCAACCTGACCCAAAGACATGAGCTGCAGGACAGTGCCCCCAACCTCACCCAAAGACATGAAAGGAAGAACATTGCCCCACCATGACAAAAAAACCGAGCTGCAGGCATTGTACCCAACCTGACCCAAAGACATGAGCTGCAGGACATTGCCCCCAACCTCACCCAAAGACATGAGCTGCAGGACATTGTCCCCAACCTGACCCAAAGACATGAGCTGCAGGACACTGCCCCCAATCTGACCCAAAGACATGAGCTGCAGGACATTGCCCCCAACCTGACCCAAAGACATGAGCTGCAGGACATTGCCCCCAACCTGACCCAAAGACATGAGCTGCAGGACTATTGCCCCCAACCTACCCAGAGACCTGAGCTGCAGGACATTGTACCCAACCTGACCCAAAGACATGAGCTGCAGGACCTTGCCCCAACCTGACCTAAAGACATGAGCTGCAGGACATTGCCCCCCACCTGACCTACAGACATGAGCTGCAGGACATTGTACCCAACATGACACCAAGACATGAGCTGCAGGACATTGAACCCAACATGACACCAAGACATGAGCTGCAGGACATTGCCCCCAACCACACCAAAGACCTGAGCTGCAGGAACATTGCCCCCAACCTGACCCAAAAAACACGAGCTGCAGGGCATTGTACCCAACCTGACCCAAAGACATGAGCTGCAGGACATTGCCCCCAACCTGACCCAAAGACATGAGCTGCAGGACATTGCCCCCAACCTGACCCAAAGACATGAGCTGCAGGACATTGCCCCCAACCTCACCCAAAGACCTGAGCTGCAGGACATTGTCCCCAACCTGACCCAAAGACATGAGCTGCAGGACATTGTCCCCAACCTGACCCAAAGACATGAGCTGCAGGACATTGTCCCCAACCTGACTCAAAGACATGAAAGGAAGAACTTTGCCCCCAACCTGACCCAAAAAACACGAGCTGCAGGGCATTGTACCCAACCTGACCCAAAGACATGAGCTGCAGGACATTGCCCCCAACCTCACCCAAAGACATGAGCTGCAGGACATTGCCCCCAACCTACCACAAAGACTGAGCTGCAGGACACTGCCCCCAATCTGACCCAAAGACATGAGCTGCAGGACACTGCCCCCAATCTGACCCAAAGACATGAGCTGCAGGTCATTGTCCCCAACCTGACCCAAAGACATGAGCTGCAGGACATTGCCCCCAACCTGACCTACAGACATGAGCTGCAGGACATTGTACCCAACATGACACCAAGACATGAGCTGAAGAACACTGACCCAAACCTGACTCATAGACAAGAGCTGCAGGACATTGTACCCACCATGAACTCAGAACACATACATCTACTGGACAACTGCACCTAAACCATAAACCCAACAGGACCAAAAAATTGAGCTGCAGGAGACACATGACTTCCCAACCTGATCCAAGGACATGAACTGCAAGGACATTGCCCCAACCTCACCAAAGACATGGATCAGAACATTGCCCCCAACCTGACCTACAGACATGAGCTGCAGGACATTGTACCCAACATGACACCAAGACATAAGCTGCAGGATATTTTACCCAACCTGCCCCAAATACATGAGCTGCAGGACACTGCCCCCAACCTCACCCAAAGACATGAGCTGCAGGACATTGCCCCCAACCTGACCTACAGACATGAGCTGCAGGATATTTTACCCAACCTGACCCAAAGACATGAGCTGCAGGACATTGTACCCAACCTGAGCTGAGAGCATAAGCTGCAGGACATTGTACCCAACCTGACCAATGATATAAGCTGCAAGACATTGAACTAAAACTGAACCAAGTACAAGTTATAGAACACTGCACTCAACTTGATCCAAGCACATGAATAGCGGAACATCGTACTTAAACTGACCTGAAGACATAAACTGCGGAGCATGGTACCAAAAAGGATGTGAGGACATGAGCTACAGAACTTTATGCCCAATCTGACCATAGGATATGAACTGCAAAACACTGTACCAACCCTGAGCCAATAACATGGGTTACAGAACATTGCACTGAACCCGATTAGAGGACGAGCTGCAGAACATTGCACCCAACCTGTCCCAATGATGTAACCTGCAAGACACTGTACCAAATCTGAACCAAGTAAGACTTAAAGAACACAGCACTCATACTGGATCTCACAACATGAGCTGCAAAACACTGTATTAGACCTGATCCAAACATTTAAGCTGCAGGACCTTGTACTTAAAGGGGTTGTATCACTTCATTAAATGGTCTTCAGAATAAGGGGACAGTGAAAACAAGCAACTTAGCAATTGGATGCCATTATCAAAGCTGTCTTGTTATCACAGGATCCCTTATCTTCGTTTTTCTGTAAACAAACTTCTCCAGTGCCGTCAGATAGTCGGATCCCACCTCCTTGCATTTCATTAGCTGAGGGCTCTAATAATTTACATTCTATTCTGCCCCTCTACAAGCGTATTCACAGAGCTTGCATTCCTGCCTCTCACTCAGAATTCGGGTCTGACAACAATTTCACTCTATACAGTTAGCTGCCTCCTTATTGAGACTGCAGCTGTCTCTATATTCAGAAAACAGCAAAATTGTGCCACTGTGCCTTAATGCTCCTGCGTGTAAGGGGCCGAAAAAATTTTCACTCTATACAGCTAACTGTTCCTCATTGACACTGCAGCTACTGCTTCAATCAGAAAACAACAGAATTGTGCGTTGGTGCCTTATGTAAACATGAAGGGAGACAGATCTGTGCTCTGGGTGGATTCAACTGTAGCAAACCTCCAGCTGTGAGAGATCAGTGCGGAGTTCATAGAAGACTGTTTAGACTGCATGCAGGCCTGTGGTATGTAAACAGCTCTTACAAAATAAGACTGCATAGGGAGAGGACAGTGATATGTGGAGGGGAGGGTGAGTGGGGTGGGGGCACTGGAGCCAGCATGAACAGTGAAGAGGGGATGATGTCATCAGTTAAGAAACACCCAGCTGAGAGCATCAAGCTTCATGAGAACAGCCCAACTGAAGAAGCGAAACATCCCCTTTAACCTTACCTGAAGGCATAGGCTACAGAGCATTGTACACAAACTGATCTGAGGACATGAGCTACAGAACATTATACCCAACCTGACCCAAGAACATAAACCGCAGAACCCGATCCCAGGCCATGAACGGCAGAATGTTGTACTGAACCCGATCCAAGGACATGAGTTGCAGAATATTGTACTTAACCCGACCCAATGATATCAGCTGCTAAACATCATACCCAACCTGACTCAGGGATATGAGCTGCAGAACGAATTTTACATTCTGCAGGTTCTTTTCACTGATCTCCTAACACGAGATTGTGGCATAACTCGGCCTAAATGCAATGTAAATCAAACTGCTGTAAATATTCTGACAATACATATAGCCTCTCTATTATTCAGTGGTATAATCCAGTATTTCTCATAAATGTTTGGCTTCTTTAAGTACCAGGCTAACATACAGTAGTGACTCTCTGAGAATACTTACCATTGACTCTAGCAGCTATCTTGCCTGTAGGCAAGGTTTGGAATACTGAAATTATGTGAATGATGCCACCCTCCCCATGAAAAACGTTCCTTGACAAACATATGAAAGAATATGAACCACCTGTGTCATCACCAAGTATCTCCACATCTGGCCAGATGAATTCATGGAAGACAGAAGGAAAAATAAACACAACATGTGATCACATCTACATTTATATACTCAGGTAATCAAATTAGCAAGCAGTCTGTCAGTCCATGTCACATCCAAGCCTGGAAAACAAACAGAAGCCTCATCAAACTCTGCTCAAGACTCCACCAGTATGATGTGTGTGGCCTGACAAGGTGGTGGGAAGAGCTCTGCTATGTCACTACACTGCCTGGGGACATGACCATCTTCTTACCACCGTGTCCTTCATGCCAACTAGGAGCTATAGCCTCAGCAATTAGTAACCACATAAGAGGTTGTGCAATTTAGGTATTTAGGTCTCATTTGTACAGATATCACCAAACATCAATATACAGAGGAGATCTGATCCCTGTAGACTCCAAAGAGACTGGTTATATAGAAGAAATACAATCACTATAGACTCAATACTGACCAGTTACTTAAAGGAGTTATGATCTGTGTAGACTTTATAGTGTCCTGTTACATGGAGATCGTCTGATCCCTGTAGATTCCATAGTAACCAGTTATATAGAGGAGATCTAATCCCTGTAGACAATATACTGACCATTTATACAGAGGAGATCTAATCCCTGTAGATTCCACAGTCCCTTATTATATAGAGATCTAATCCCTGTAGACTCCATAGTGACCATGTATACAGTGGAGATCTAATCCCTGTAAACACCATAGTGACCATGTATACAGTGGAGATCTAATCCCTGTAGACTCCATAGTGACCATGTATACAGTGGAGATCTAATCCCTGTAGACTCCATAGTGACCATGTATACAGTGGAGATCTAATCCCTGTAGACTCCATAGTGACCATGGATACAGAGGAGATCTAATCCCTGTAGACTCCATTAGTGACATGTATACAGTGGAGATCTAATCCCTGTAGACTCCATAGTGACCATGTTTTACAGTGGAGATCTAATCCCTGTAGACATACCTATAGTGGACACTAAATATACAGAGGAGATCGCAGCCCTGTCGACCCCATCGTGACCATGTAGACAGAGGAGATCTAATCCCTGTAGACTCCATAGTGACCCTGTATACAGTGGAGATCTAATCCCTGTAGACTACCATAGTGACCATGTATACAGTGGAGATCTAATCCCTGTAGACACCATAGTGACCATGTATACAGTGGAGATCTAATCCCTGAAGACACCATAGTGACCATGTATACAGAGGAGATCTAATCCTGTAGACTCCATAGTGACCATGTATACAGTGGAGATCTAATCCCTGTAGACTCCATAGTGACCATGTATACAGTGGAGATCTAATCCCTGTAGACTCCATAGTGACCATGTATACAGAGGAGATCTAATCCCTGTAGACTCCATAGTGACCATGTATACAGTGGAGATCTAATCCCTGTAGACACCATAGTGACCATGTATACAGTGGAGATCTAATCCCTGTAGACACCATAGTGACCATGTATACAGTGGAGATCTAATCCCTGTAGACACCTTTGTGACCATGTATACAGAGGAGATCTAATCCCTGTAGACACCATAGTGACCATGTATACAGTGGAGATCTAATCCCTGTAGACTCCATAGTGACCATGTATACAGTGGAGATCTAATCCCTGTAGACACCATAGTGACCATGTATACAGAGGAGATCTAATCCCTGTAGACACCATAGTGACCATGTATACAGAGGAGATCTAATCCCTGTAGATTCCAGTCCCTGATTATACAGAGGAGATCTAATCCCTATATACTCCATAGTGACTGGTTATATAGAGACAGTACGATCATTATAGACTTCAGGGTGACTGTTTATATCTGATCCTATTACACCTAATAATGACCAGTTATATAGTGGAATTATGATCTCTGTATACTCCATAGTGACCAGTTTTACGTAGGAGAAAAGATCCCTGTAGACTCCAAGGTTAATTAGGAGATCTGATCTGTGTAAACTCTACAGTGACCAGTTACTTGGATGAGATCTGACATGTACAGACTCCATAGTGACCAGTTACAGAGGAGAATTTATCCCTGTAGACTGCATAGTGACACGTTATATGGAGGAGATACAAACCCTGTATACTCCACAGTGAAGTGACATAGAGGTGATCAGATTCCTAGTGACTGTTTATACACAGGAGATGTGATCCCTATTTATTCCACAGTGACCAGTTACATGGAGGAGATCTGTTCCCTGTAGATTTCCTCTTGATCATTTATACAGGGGAGATCGGATCCCTGTAGGCTCTATAGGTACACTTGTGGGAATGCAATGTGCAATACATATAACATGCCGCAGAGACATGCATAACGTTAAGGGCCCGTTTACACGGCACAGGACAAATACCAGTCGGTTTATCCGACCAGTATTTGTCCGGTTCTGTGCCGTGCGCACGGCCTCGGGAGGATGGCTTTTCTCTGCAATTATCAGAGAAAGGCCCCCCCCCCCTTCGCATTCACTTGTTCATATTCCGTCTGAAAACCGGACGGAAGAATGAACATGTAGGGTGCTTGCACACGGTGCGTTTTTTAATGCGTTTTTTGTGCAGAAAGGCACAAGAATTAATGCTGTACATTGCTGCACAAAAAAACGCATCCAAAAAAACGCACCGTATGAAAGCACCCGTAGAATGTTTTTCGGGCGGTCTGAAAAACCGCCGGGCGGAAAACTTGTGCAGTGGGAACTGCTGCACGGGTTCTCCATAGAGCCCCATGTAAAAGTTTGCGTCCGTTTTTTCAGACGGTTTGCAAAACCGCAAGCAGTCTGAAAAACCGGCCGCAAACCGGTGCCGTGGTGACATGGCCTAAGAAGTCCTTCCATTAGGAAGAAAGGTTTCAGAATAAACAGAACCTTCATGGCCGTGCTGTATGTGCTAATTCTCCACGTCCTATTATAGCAAAAATCCACACAGCCATGTGAGAGCGACAACCATAGGAATGAACATGTATTGACTTATCAGCAATCCGGACACAGGTCGGCAGCACGTACTGCAGGTGCAGGAGGCTTCATGACATCTCCTCTGTGACACCCAGAGAAGAGTACGGGAATTACAGGTCACAAGGTCACAGACCCAACCTACAACCAGATGCGGCCTCTGGCTTCTCACCATAGGAGAGGGCAAGAGTACCCGCAGGTGGCTGACACCTGACATGATTGTAACAGAGTGTCATATCAATTCTGCACGGAGGACAGTCCAGAGCGAGAACCGGTGCAGAGATCCAACACTTGCATCATACACACAACAACTTATGTCTCACTACACTGATTCATCTTACCCAAGTCCTGATTTCTTGGTTTCACTTTGAATTCAGGGGCTTGTTTACTGGCTTCTCGTAGGCTGCAGTAGAAGCAATGTCTATAGCTATAGCAACCAGTGCTGGCCGCCTATCATGAGAGACTGAACAGCTCTGTAGCTATAGCGACCTGAGGAGCTGATGCAGCCCATACAAGAGGGGATATCTAGGAATAGGTAGGATACTGTTAATGGACATATATCATAGTTGCCAACCCTCCCGTTTTTGGCGGGTCACTCCCGCTAATGGGGGCCGTGTCCCGCCCCCCCTGCTAGGGGGGCATAACCTCCCGCCTCTTTAGAGAAGCTGGAGGTTATCTGTGTACAGAGGCATCGGGCAGCGTCTCTTGACGCTGCCCTACAGCCTCTGTCATGTACCGCCGCCGGCAATGTTCTCCTAGCTGCAGAGGAAGCTGCGAGAGCATTGCGGGGAAAGGGGGTGGAGCTTAACGGGACCCGCGAAGCTCCGCCCCTTTCCCCCAAGTTTGGAAAAACTAGGAAGCCAGCAGGACAGGTGAGTGCAGGGATGGCTGTGTGTGTGGGGAGGGGGTGGCTGATTGTCTGTGAGGGGAGGGGTGTGTGTGGAGGGGGGTGGCTGATTGTCTGTGAGGGGAGGGGTGTGTGTGTGGAGGGGGGTGGCTGATTGTCTGTGAGGAGAGGGGTGTGTGTGCAGTGGCTGAGTGCTTGTGAGGGGAGGAGTGTGAAGTAGGTTTTATTATTTTATTGTTACTAGCTATAGGGGCATCTGCCTGGATGGGGCATCTGCCTGGCTCATGGGGGCATCTGCCTGGCATGGGAGCATCTACCTGGATAAAGGGGGCATCTGCCTGGATAAAGGGGGCATCTGCCTGGATAAAGGGGGCATCTACCTGGATAAAGGGGGCATCTGCCTGGCTCATGGGGGCCTCTGCATGGCTCATGGGGGCATCTACCTGGATAAAGGGGGCATCTGCCTAGCTATTGGGGGAACTACCTGGCTGTAAGGAGAATCTAAGTGGCTTTTGGGGGCACTACCTGGCTATTGGGGACACTACCTGGCTATTGGAGGCACTGCCTGGCTAATGGGGGCACTACCTGGATGTAAAGGGCACTATCTGGCTATTGGGGACAGCTACCTGTCTAGAAGGGGGCATTAACCTTGCTACAGGAGGCTACTACCTAGTTACAGGGTTCAAATAGGCCACCGACATACCTACCTATTGGGGCACAGTTTGGCGGTATCTCCCAGCTCTCCTGGATGCTGAATAGACCATCCAACAGTCCAGGGAAGCTGGGTGACGGCAAAACCCTAATTTAGCTTTCTTCCAGAGCCATTACACAGTTAGGTGGAGTAGGGTGTGGCTTTTTTTCATAGGGGGCGTGGCTTACATGCAAGATGGACGTGGATATGCAAATTTTTGGTGCGGCGTGCGTAAAAACCTCCTGCTTTTTTACTTTCAAAAGTTGGCATGTATGACATATATTGCAAAAGTGACTTGTTTTTGCAAGATCTTTAACATAAAAAACAATCCTTGTAGCGAGACCACCCCTTTAAGTGTCGATCTATGAGCACCACTTCTATAGGAGCATCCTGAGCACTGACATGTATGCAGTCACACTGTCAGTCCTGTCACATTCATATTTACTCTTGTGTTAGACAATCTCCAAGACCGTATCAAAAATTACTTACCGTATTTGCTTGTATAGCACAAACATATTCTGCAGCACTGTACAGAAATTGTCACAAGTCACATTAGTACTCAATGGGGACCACACTAGATATTACGAGAACAGATTTAACAGGAAGCCAACTTAACCAAAAGTATTTTTGGCATGTTGGAGTAAACCAGGAAACATGTAGAAACCCAGGCAAACACTGGAGGAATATACAAAATTTATGCAGACGTTGCCATTGAGTCCAGGACCCCAGCACAGCCAGGCAGCAGTGCTAACCACTGAGTCACCATGCTGACCCTTTTATTTATGTAGCCACCACATGCTAATAGACACCAGCCACAGACACAGCAGCGTTGTCCCTGTAATCACAGGGTTATTGTAGCTCTGTTTAACCCTAAGTTTTTGGGTTGATGAATATAATTCTGAAACTACAGTGAAGACTGACAGACAGGGAAGAAACACAATAATGTATACATAGTGTATGCCTATGTAAGGTCACTATACTAGGTATGGCCAGTGGTCAGATCTGACCCCATTATAGGTAGAACTATTGGATGTCAGGGGTCTGATGACCCCAAAAGTGTCAATATACCTACAAATTTTGCACAATGATTTGCACTGATGGTTTTTTGCATTTCATCCGTACTCTATTAGGGTATGTTCACAAGGCTCTGTCCCTCACAGTTGAAGTGTACCTATGATAAAATGACAGACCTCCATTCTTTGTAGGTGGGAAAACTTGCAAAATCGCCAGTGTACCAAATACTTATTTTCCCCACTGTATGTGCTTTATATTAACCCCTTAACAAAAATGGACGTAAATTTATGTGCCAGGTGGCGGGTCCCAGCTTCTAACTGCAACTACTGTATACAGCTCCATACAGTGCTGTATAACCTATTAGACGACACGGCAATCACGACCGCGGCGTCTAAATGAATGAGAGACTGTGCACCGTTTCTCACTCCAATAGAGGGCCCTGCGGCGAGATCTCGAGGCCCTTATCGGTTAACATGGCGGCTGGAAGCCATGTAATAGCTTCCGTCACTGCCATGTTTTTTCCTGTCCCAGGCAGGAAGTAGTAAAACCACTATTTTTGTCCCAGGCAGGAAGTAGTAAAACCACTATTTTTGTACAACTTATTGCATTGTCTACACAGTGCAATAGGCTGTACAAACGATCGTGCCCCCTAGTGGTGAAGCACCTTAGGGAGACTCAGTGTTAAAGAGAAAAATAAAATGTTTACAAGTGTAAAAAAAGAAAAAAAAAATTAAAAGTTCAAATCACCCCCCTTTTGTTATTTTACAAACAAAAAGAAAAAAATAATTAAAAAAGTTACACATAATTGGTATCTGTGTCCGAATAAGTCCAATCTATTAAAATATAACGTAATTTATCCCGTACACTGAACACCGTAGAAGAAAAAATATTTCAAACACCAAAATTGTGTTTGTCATTTCAGGTTGCCTAAAAATTGGAATAAAAGTGATCACAAAAGTTGCATCTATCCCAAAATGGTAGCAATAAATAGTATACTTCAGGCCGCAAAAAATGTACTCTCCCTCAGGTCCATAGGTGGAAGTTCAAAAAAGTTATTGGTCGCAGAAAGTGTCGCTGCAGCTTCCTATGGTACGGTAAATGACCGTTAGAAAGTACATCTTGTCCCGCAAAATAAAAGCCCTCATCCAACTATATAGGGAAAAATAAAAAAGTTATGGCTCTTGGAAAATGAGGGGGGAAAAAAAACCGAACGTCTCAACCAAAAAAAAACGCTTGGTCCTTAAGGGGTTAAAGAGACACTTCCATCAAAATTTTCCTTTTCACATACTGACAAGCAATATGCAACCATGTATGGATTTTTTGTTTAAATTTGGTAGTTTTTTTTTTTTTTTTATATTTTAACCTCTTAAAACCAGGCCAGTTTTGATCTCCATGACAGAACCCCACTTTTCAAATCTGCTGTGTCACTTTATGTGGGAATAACTTTTTGATACTTTTTCCTATCTAAGTGATTCAGAAATTGTTTTCTCGGGACACATTGTATTAGTAATAAATAGAAAAATTAGCAATACATTTTGGTTGATACAGTCATTGTTTATTTGTGAAAATATGTAAAACATTGAAAAAAAAATCCTGAATGTAAGACAGATAGTTATACCACACTAAATAGTTTATAAGTAGCATCTACCATATGTCTACTATATGTTGGTATTATTTTTCAAGCGTCTTTATTTTTAAGGGGCTTATAAATTTAGTAGCAATTTTTTACATTTTCAAGAAAATTTGCAACATAGCTTTTTAGCAAGCAGTAAAGTTCTGACGTTACTCTGAGAGGCCTGTATGTTAGACACCCCCATAAATGACTCCATTTAATAAACTCCACCTCTTAAAATATTCAAACCAGCATTTAGTAAGTTTTTTAACCATCTAGGTTTTTCACAAAAATTAAAGCAAAGTGGAGGAAAAATTTCAAAATTTTACTTTTTTTTGCAAATTTTCAATTTTAATCCATTATGTACTAGAACACAATAGATTTCATCAGGGGAAACCCAACTCAATATTGATTTCACTGTTTTATTTATTTATTTTTTTTACACTAGTCACCATGTGGTATAATTCACATGTTAATTTTACTCATCAATATGATAACGGTGACACCAAATTTATATTTCATTTTATGTTCTTACACAACAAAAACACTTATTTAAAAAATAAAAATGTTTTTGCATTGCGATAGTTCAAGAACCATTTTTTTATTTCTCTATATGGAGCAGTGTATGGGACGGTGGGTTATTAGCATTTTTAATGGGGGAAGAGTGGTGTATGTGTTTTACTTTATTTTTTTGTATCTCTTTCTTATTTCTCTTTTTTCCGTTTTTTTTATTTATTTATTTTTTTTTAATTTTACATTTTGTATTACTTGTCCCCATAGGAGACTTCTCTCTGATCTCTAGATCGCTGCTACAATATGTAGCAGTACATAACTGTGCACTGCAGCTGTCAATCACCAATGCCGGGCTATTTTAAGAGTTGAAATAGCTTTTTTGAAAGGTGTATATTACATACAGTGGTCCTTCAACATACAATATTATTTGGTTCTGGGACAACTACCGTATGTTTAAACCATAACTCTATGCAAAAATAGTAATTGGTTCCAAAGCCCTAAAATCTCATTTAACATAATGCAAAATAAAGATTAAAGGAAATCAAGCAGATAATTTATACAAATAAAGCAAGTCCTTAGATATAACAGCCAAAAAGAGCTAGAACTCACATTCTTTCTTCTGGACAGGAGCTTCCACGTGTCATTTACTAGTACAACGTACAAGAAAAAAAAGAAAATAGGGCCGCTCTTACCTGGAGACCAAAGGAGACGCTTTGGCTATGTTCACACAGCGTATTTTCGTCCGTGTAACATACGCTTTTTAGCTGCGTGTTTGGATCCGTCTGTCGGTCCCCAAACGGACCCAAACACGCAACGAACAAATAGCAATGTGCTTTTACATTGCTTTTAATACGAGACACGCATCGGCGTTCACATGAGTGATCGCCGATGCACGTCTCATTGCGTCTTTCGGATCCGTACCAAGAATTAACATGTCAATACTTGGTTCAAAAGACGCAGCAGCAGCCCTATTTAACATGATAGGGTGCGCTCCTGCTGCATCCAACACGCAGCTGCCTGTTTGGGTACGTGTTGGATATGTTTCAAATGCGATTGCTGCAGTGTTTTTGGATCCGATTTTCGGATCCAACACGGATCCAAAAATGCCGTGTGAACATACCCTTATACTGGTACATGTACAGAGCAGTATAGAACATGAAGTACTGCAGTGCTCTATAGAGTCGCTACTAGACAACCAATGACTGCATACACTTCACTAATACAGATGTCCATGATAATTGGTTGGATCTTCCATCACTCAGCTGCAGGTCAGCAGTGTCTGTGTGGCAGTGAGTGTGATTTAAATATTGGGGAAGATTTATCAATACTGTAAAACTCTGATTATAAGCTTAGAATAGACAGTCTTAGGCTAAGTTCACACGGGAGAAATTGAGACGTATTTCGTGCCATAATGCGCTCAATACGGGCCGTGATACGTCCCAATAATTACAGTAATACACAGTTCTCAGAGAACTATGGATTACGCCTCCTCTCCCTGCCGAGACAATACGCTGCGGGGGGGAGATAAGTGACATGTCAATTACTAGCGGTGAATACGCGCCGCTAGCAATGAATGTCTATGGGGCCAGCGGGCTAGCGGTCCCCCCGCCCCACGGGAGTTGGCGCGAGTTCCGAAGTGTCGGCCTAATTACGCCCCCAATTATGCCGTGTGAACATAGCCTTACAATGCACCACATTTATTATAGTGTTGATAAATCTGGCGCATGTTAGAACTGTATCGTCTAACTTTACAACTTTTAGAAGTCGGCTTACTTTGTGACATGAACTGCATCAAAATTTAGGCACATGATGCAAACCAAGTCATGCCATTTCCCACAAAGCCGCACCCATTTAGCAGATACCACGCCCCTTTAGTCAGACAAGGCAAAGAAGTATCCAGAAACTGTCTAAAACACATAATAAATGTGGTGTAAGGAATGAACGCCATTATTTCTGGTGCAGATATTCCCAGAATTCTGGTGCAACTGCCTTGATAAATGTGCCCTACTGTATACTGAGGCCACTGTAACTTAAGAAACCACCGCATTAAGTACTTTTTACAACAGATATGCTTTATGATGGTCCAGCTCTTTGCCGTTATCAATTAGCGCTCATATTCAATTACCATATTTTATTTCTAGTATGATGATTGGTTTCAGGGTTGTATATTATGGCAGCTCAGTTGATGTTATTCCTTGACAGTATGGCACATCATGTGGTTTGTGACTTATCCTTTATAAATGGCTTGTATGGACCCATTTGCATATTGTGTCACATGTTCAGCGCGCACCATTAGTGTCCTTTTTTCGATATTGGTAAAATGTTTGTATTGTATAATCATTATTGGCTATTTCTTCTTTAAACCATGCCTCCATACAAACATCAGCCCCCCGGCCGTGGGGACGGCTGCAAAACATGATAAATACCAGTCGGATAAACCAACCGGTATTTTTCCATTGCCGTGTGAACGCACCCTTAAGCTAGGTTCACACGGCTTAATTGCAGGACGTAATTACGCCCCGCAATTACGCCGTGTGGCCGGGGGCGTGAGCGGGGGAGTGAGCGGGTGGCGGCACCTCGCCGGCCCATAGACTTGTATTTCCAGCGGCGCGTATACGCCGCTAGTAATTCACATGTCACTTATCTCCTCCCTCGGCGTATTCGCCGAGCAGTAAGAGGAGACGTAATCCACAGTTCTCTATGAGAACTGTGGATTACCGTAATGACTGGGACATTTTCAGCCCGTAAATTGCGCACTCCGGCGCGTCATTACGGACTGAAATACGTCCAGTTTTAAGCCGTGTGAACATGGCCTTAGAGTTTGTGGCGAGGAGCAACTGGTAGCGTTGCATTAAGCCTTGAAACAAGACTACAGAGCTCTGCTAAAATTTCCAGTGACCTCATTACTATTATAATTCACTCTGGTCAAAGATCAACTGACCTCATTACTATTAGTAGAATTAGTGCTGGTCATTGGCTAGATGACCATATGACTCTTAGTATACCTACTGCTGGTGAGTGGCTGGGTGACCTTAGTACTATCAGTATATCTAGAACTGTTCAGTGGTCTAATGACCTCATTAATATCATTATAACTAGTGTTAGTCAGTGGTAGGATGAACTCATTACTATCACTATAACTAGCACTGGTCAGTGGTGAAATCAACTTATTACCATCAGTATAACTAGAAATGGTCAATGATCAGATGAGCTTATGACGATCAGTATAACTAGACCTGGTCAGTGGTCAGATTTCTTACTTATTACCCGATTCAGAATTAGTAATTATTATTATATTTGTAAAGCGCTCATTTGACATTTCTCAGGGCGCTGTACAATTCAGTGGTAGGTACATACATTACTAAGTCAATACGTATTACATCATAAGGATAATGGCAATTGGCACGCAGAGGAAGAGGGACCCTACCCGCGAGGGCTTACAATCTACAAGGAGGGGGAAAGAGACAGGAGGTGAGGGGCAGACAAGTCTGTGGAGGAAGTAGTGACAAGTTTAGTGAAGGTTATGACTTCCTTAACAGTATAACTACCACGAGTCAGAAATTAGATGACATTACTATCATAACTAGTCCTAGTCAAATGACCTCATTATTATCAGTTTATCTACCACTGATCAGATGACCTCATTACGATCAGTATAACTAGTCCTAGCTATGCGACCCCATTACTATTAGTACAGCAAGTACTAATTACCTCATAACTGATCAGTATGACTAGTCATGGTCGGATGATGCCATTACTGTAACTACTGGTTGCCATTATCTACATAACCCCAATATGATCAATATAACTTATCCTGGCAAGTGGTCTGAAACATCCATTGTTGTTGCATTTAAGCTATGTAGCAGTGTTATTGCTAATGTTAAATCCAAGAGGGCTCTATGACAGAGAAGGTGAATTGATTAAGGGATAACATTCACACCTTAAAAGAGAAATATTTCCAGTATAACTCGGCTTGGTCAGATGGCCTCACTACTATCAGAATAACTAGTCCTAGTAAGTCAACCCCATTACTGTCTGATTTACCTTCTAGTCAGAGGACCATATTACTATTAATATAACTACTTCTGGTTGGGTGACCACCCATCATTACTACTAGTATAAATATAGAATAGATAATTGACAGCACTCCAAAGTTTCAATGTACGTGAAATGGTTTATTTAACGTATATCCACAAGCTCCAGAAACAGGCAAAATGGTGTAGTTGTGACAGTTTGGGCGTGACGTTTCGGTCATGGACTTTTCCAAACATGTCACATGGGGTTAAAGATAGCTTTAGTAAGGAGAAAAAGCCTTAGCCTGTATGAAAAGTCCTGGTCAAGTGATGTCATAATGATCTGTGGTTGTCAGTGGTCTGATGACCCCAATACTATTAATATCACTAGCCCTAGTCAGTGGTCTGATGACCCCATTACTTTTATTATAACTAGCCTTGGTCAGTGGCCAGATGACTCCATTTCTATTAGAAGAGTGAAGAAATCAGGCGATACCTTTTAGAGGCAACTGAGTATATTTGATGGTGAGCTTTCGAGAGTACTAGCTCCCTTCTTCAGACAGGTTGTTATACAAGAAACTGAAAATTCACAGACACTTTATACACAAAAGACATGGACCTACAAAGGATCTTAGAATCTTTAAAAATAACAAAATGCAATATAGGTAGAGAAGTCATTTACAACAGGTCAAGAAATAAACAGTCTGGATACTTGTGAGGTTTGACAGAAGGGATATGTTATTCTTGTCATTATGTCTTTGCTATCAGGCCATTTCTATTAGTCCTGGTCAGATGACCTATAGTATACTGCTAATAGTATAACTAACCTTCATGGCCACCTCTCTGGAACACCTGACCAAGGAAAGTTTTGGACAAATCCATCCAAAGGTAGAGTCCAGGTTGTCGCACATGTCCTGAATTAGAGTCGCCTGGGAACTATCCTGCAGGGATTTTAGGGGCTGTTTTCAGTTCCATGTAACAGATTGAGATAAATCCAGCTCAACCTGCATCGGCAGGTGAACAAACACTCGGCCCTTCACCTGGTTCCAGTTAACATGTTCCCTCGGCCTCTCAGAGGTTACACGTTTGCTAAGTGACCTCATAAAATTAGTTCCAACTGAGAAGGTGCTGAACCGCAGTGAGAGCGGAAGTGCTGCTGATATGACAGCTAATGAGGTAAGCCTACATACACAGCGTGTAGCCACTAACCCACGGGCACCGATCAGAGAATGGCCTGTCTGCCCACTATACATGCCAGACCATTCTTCTTCCTACCCCGCATGCAGCACTTGTCACGTGCACAATGGGCAGAAAGACCACAAAAATCACCAAGTAACACTACTCCTGCAGCTCAAGTCACCCTCTGCTAAAAGACTCACAGAACCTGAAAGGGTCAAGCAACCCCCAGATCCCAGATCAACCCCGTACACAAACATAAACAGCAGGGGAACAGCAAGGAGAGGTCTCTCCCGCACCAGGCCTAAAAATACAAGTAGTTCAATCAGGTCTGCAGCAGATCAAAGCCCCCAGAACTCTGAGCGGGGGCTTCACTTGACACTTTGTTTAATAACGTTAAGTACCCAAATATGTAACCCCTTCCAACCTGCTCCAGGTCCTAAATGATGGATTTTCATCACGGGAATTTATGGGAGTAATTTATGCTTTTTAATTTTGGACATCTGCTTTTAGTTTCCCTGAGTAACCCCTTAGTGGCTGAAGCCGGGCTCAGTAGCATGCTGTAAGAGCATGACATTTGCCTCGTTGGGCAGTAATGTGTTAAATGCACCAGCGCTGCCCCCGTCCTCTCCGTGTGTTGTCTGCAGGCTTTTACCTTGATCCCATACGTGCTTTTCAGCTTCAGCTTCTTCAGCTTTGAATTACTAATCAAAACCACAATTTCTACCCAAATATATTTAGAGTCAGTCTCCATAAATAAAACACAGCGTCCTCCTACAATAAAGGATGTAGGCTCTGATTGAAGCCCCCGGCGTGCTTCACCTGTGTCACATACCTAATTCCAGCACAATTAATGCAATCCCTTCTATAATGTTCCATTCACCTCTGGGACAAATAATCTACAGTGTAGATCCACATAACAAGATAAGTGAGTACCAGTTTGGAGTCAATGTAAAAACATCCAATAACTTCTTACTGTATCTAAATAGGTGGAGCAACACGTTTGTGGTTTACAGCTTGTGTGCATAAACATAGTTCAATGACAAGTATCCGTCTGCCTGCAGCCACCACTAGCGGGAGCTTAAAGGGTTCTCTCACCACGCTGCTTCACTGGCGCACAAGCATTTTGCACTCACTCTGTCTCATCCTGCTGTGGGTGGCTACTCTGACAGTGCAGGAGATTATCTCTAACAAGATTACAGATAAAGCCATCCTTTTCAGTCCTCACAGCTCAAGTACTTTTTGTTTATTGAAGCTAATCTTGTTAGATACAGGGCTGTTGAGTCGGCAAGCCAAAGCCCTGACTCCGACTCTGACTCCTCAATTTCCCAAACCTCCGACTCCCTCATACATGGCGCATGTTTAAGTGATAACTTTACTGTAGTAAAATGGTAACATCCGGCTGTTTATCACCTTATGATACAATGATCAAGCTAGTTAGGTAGAACAGACACTGACAAGCAAAAGGGTAACAATGTTTTGATCTTTTGAACACTTGTGGGTAGAGTTGAAGAAAAAGCTGTATTTGTATCCAAGTCCAGTCTGCACCAACATTGGGAATGTGTAGAAGAGACCTGGGATCAGATTTTGGTCAAGATGTGCTTGAATCTAATCCAGAACCCAGAAGGATTCAGGCAGTATTGAAAGCCAAAGGTGGGTTTCCCAAATACTAACAAAATAATATAAATTAACATTTTGATTTTTAGAAACAAAACAGTAACAATGCAGTTACAGGAAAGAATCTGCAGATCTAAGCAGATGCTAAATACTTGCAAGTCAAATTTATGTATAAGATAGGTAAGATGACTGCATATAAAATTACAGTAGCCTCATGTACAAAGCTGTAGTAGATGGTGAGATATGGAGCCTGAAAGCCACAAGTTCAAAACATTGTTACCATTTTGCTTGTCAGTGTAAAATATATTTACCGGATATGACTTTAGAACACAAAAAAATTGTAAATATGAAAAACATTGCAGGAACATTTGTGAAGTCTCTAAATTTGTTCTGAGAAATAGTATTGCCTCCATCAGATCCTGCATACATGACCTCACATCTGATCTCATTATTTCCAGGCTAGAGAACGGCCTCTCTACACTAACTTGGGTTAGGGGCAAAGCAGTGACCACAGGGACAACATCTCTAACAATGTCAGGGTATAAAGGAATTGCCTCAGCCACAGTCAGTTTTCATGAATGGTTGAACTCTTCTACTTTTTTGAAAGCAGGTGAAAAATGTTGCTGAAATCTGTTTGCCATGGGAGCAGAATCTTTTCCCCTGGGGCAGCGCTTTACCTGCTCCATGTCATCAATTACAATCCTCATGTGATAAGGCTGAAGATATGGGAGCAGTAGCACTGGCCGGACCCAATTCCTCTTGCACTGCAACAAATATTATATATTTTGGGAGTCGGTCCATTTTATGAAGACTCCAACTCCGAATCCTGCAAAATAGGCAACGACTCTGACTCCACAGCCCTGGTTAGATATAATTAGTTCGCTCAGAGCTCAGTCCCTCTGTGAGGTGATGTCACTCCCTATTCTCTCAACTAATCAGATAACAGACGTCTGTCTGGTATGCAGGTAGCCATAGAAACCGGTGTGCACTCAGAGAGCTCATAAAAACTATCTTACCTAAAGTAAAATCTATTGACCAATGTACAGTAGGGAAAATAAGTAATTGATACACGGGTGATTTTGCAAGTTTTCCCACAAAGAATGGTGAGGTTGCAATGTTTAGTGTAGGTCCACTTCAAGTGTGAGAGATCAAATGTAAAGAAAAATTAAGAAGATCACATTGTAAGAGTTTTAAATAACATTTTTTTTTGTTTTGCTTTTTCCCACCCCCATGCTTCACAGTTGGGACAGTGTTCTTGGGGTTGTACTCATCCTTCTTCTTCGTCCACACACAGCGAGTGGAGTCGATACCAAAAAGTTTATTTTGGTCTCATCTGACCACATGACCTTCTCCCATGCCTCCTCTGGCATTAGCAGGGGGATCTTCCAAGCCCTGCAGGATTTTAATCCATGACGGCGTAGTGTGTTACTAATGGTAATCTTTGAGACTGTGGTCCCAGCTTTATTCAGGTCATTGCCCAGGTCCTCCCATGTAGCTCTGGGTTGATTGCTTCCATTTTCCAATAATTGCTCCATCATTTGTTGCCTTCTCACCAAGCTGCTTGCCTATTGTGCTGTAGCCCATCCCAGCCTTGTGCAGGTCTACAATTGTCCCTGGTGTCCTTAGACAGCTCTTTGGTCTTGGCCATGATGGAGAGGTTGGAGTGTGATTGGTTGTGTGGACAAGTGTCTTTTATACAGGATACGAGCTCAAAAAGGTTCAATTAATACAGGTAATGAGTGCAGAGTAGGAGGGCTTCTTAAAGAAAAACTAACAGGTTTGTGAGAGCCAGAATCCTTGATGGTTGGTAGGTGATCAAATACTTATTTCAGGCAATAAAATGCAAATGAATAATTTAAAAATCATACAATGTGATTTTCTGGATTTTTTTTCTACATTCTGTCTCTCACAGGTGAAGTTTGCCTATATAAAAATTACAGCTCTCTTAATTCTTTGTAGGTGGGAAAACTTTCAAATTCACCAGTGTATCAAATACTTATTTTCACCACTGTATTTCGAAAAAGTAATTTCATACTCTTTATTCCATGATCTTAGGCAGTTGTAAAATTGTCTTTTGAATGGTTTTGGGTGGCGGTATGTGGTTTGCGGATTCGGTCGCCTCCCTTAACCACTAAATAGCAACCCCTCCACCCATAAACCGGGCAGAAGATTGTGCCGATGGTGTGAAAATCTGCCCAGTAGAAAAAACGTGCGGTGTCGACTACTGGGTTGAATTTTCTATTGATGTCTACAGGGATGGTTGACAGTCTGTTTTCAGATGGTTCTCAAATCTGAAAAACCAATTGAACACTCGTGCTCTATTCCCAATGGTTTCTTCATATAATATCTTCATCTCTACTTCTAAAGGGTCACTCATATAATACCCTTGCCTACTTTACTCCTGTTTCTTTATATAATCTTTTGAAAAAAGGAGGAGGATGCTTCAAGGATGTGAATACATTATCATGTTATTACAGTGGATGACTTTGGAATCCTCCAATGACCTGGAGTAAAATGAACTTTAAAGAAAGCAAAAACACATTAAGCTTCACCAAAGTAACAGTGGAGTAAAAGATCACAAGGGTGAAGACTGTGAGGAGTGATGCTGTCAAAACCTCAATATGGTGAAACCTCTACAAAACATGTATCAGGCACGAAGAAAGACAAATCATTCAAATTAGTCAGCAGTGTAAGGGTGACTGCACAAGGGTCAGATCTGTTGCAGATTTTGTTTTGAATTTTACTGTGAATATTTTAACATTGATTCAATGGAAGAAGTCAAGATGTGAATGAAAGGTTTTTCTGCAGATTTTGTCTTCTCCTATTGCAGTCAATGTAGAAAAATCTGCAATAAAAACTGTACCATGTGCATTTAGCCTAAACAGCAGGATTGTAACCCCGGAGATCTATCAGAACAAGATTGCAGTAAAGGAACTGAGACCCTGAATCATAAGATATATCTTAATAAGACTGTAGTATAATAACCAAGACCCTAAGACAGATGACATAGCACAACTAGACTGTAGTATAAGAACCAAGACCACAAACCAGATAACATTAGAATTAGGCTAGGTTCACATCACCTTAATCCACCAGTGTGATGTTCATAGTTTTAAAAATTACACTGTATACCCAAATGTGTGCATTAACCTACACATTGACTTCTGGTCGTATTACCACAGTCTATATCTTTGGGATCTGTTTCATGACCTTGCATCGTGTTTTTTTAATTTTTTTTTTATTTTTACAGATAGAAAACACAGGGTGCTGCGCATTTTCAAGTTGCACAAAACATAGACAGTATATGTTTCTTCAAGTATAAACGTATACTTCTGTATACGTCACAAATGTATAAACAAACCTACCCAATCAAATTGCAGGGAAAAACGGTTGACCGTCAAAAGAGCAGCTAATTAAAAGAAAAAAAAAAATCTATGTCAAACGTATGCTCAAAACAGTTTCCACTTTTGATATTCTGAGCGTATACAGTAGAACACGTTTTGCAGTATGGTCAAATGTGATGTGAACCTACCCTTAGGGTATGTTCACTCGGCTGAAATTGGGACGTATCTCGCGCCATACTGCGCTCAATACGGGGCGAGATACGTCCCAGTCATTACGGTAATCCACAGTTCTCAGTTGGATGAGCAGTTGGATGAGGCCTCGTTTTATTCGTGAAAAGTTGTACTTTATGGGGGAATAGTTTAAGTTCACTTAGAAATTATTGCAGAATTTTTTTAAATTTTTTTTAAATTTTTTTTTTTTTTATTTTTTTTTACACCATTCACTTTCCACACGTAATAACTTTTTAGATTAATTCTACAGTTTATTACGGTCGTGTGGATACCTAAAATGTGTAGGGTCTTTTTTGTGTTTATTGTATGCACAATTATTTTTTATTATTTATTTTTTTTACACTTTTTATGTTTTTTACTTTTTTTTTTTTATCCCATGAAGGGAGAACCGTTTTACTTTTTTTTTTTACACTTAGTAATGTATTAGCATATTCATATATGCTAATACATTCTAATCTGTGTCACAGGCAGTGATTTGGACAGCACACAGTCTGTCCTGATCACTGGCTTGATACACAGACAGCTCTGGGGCTACTCTAGGTCCCCAGGGCTGACTGTGCAGCCATTCCCCGAGCTCTGTCGGGTCACCGGGTGTTTCGATCAGAGCAGGGAAACCCTTTGATTGCGCTGCGGTGACAATCCGCCGCAATCCAAGGGTTAAAGCACCGGGTTGCGGAGGTTCCTTCCACTCCCCGGTGCTCGTAGGAGATGCTCTGGGATCAGGACTGTGTAGTACAGCCCCGATCCCAGAGCTGCTGCGGCGACGGGCGCCGCAAACCCCTAAGTCTGCATCGACGCCAAAAGACGTCGCTGTACACGAACGACCCACACTAGCCGACGTCAAAAGACGGTGCGCGGTCGTTTAAGGGTTAAATCTATAGAGTGCAATCCTGCTGCAGCAAACACACATCTAAACAAGCAGCTGCGTGTTGGATACGTGTTGGATCCGTTTTGAATCCGATCGCCGTGTTTTTCGATGCGATTTTCGGATCCAAAAACTCCGTGTGAACAAGCCCTTGTGCTAATAACAGATTCCTTATTTCTACATGATCTAATTTTTGACGCGTGCACAGTAGATTTTGGTAGATGCTATACTTCACAACGGAACGGGAAGACACTGATCCTTACACTACAGTAAGGCGACTTTATATTTTTTAACAGTTTTTCACTCAGATATTTATGATACATTTATTATGTTTGTTAATTACATGGATGTATTATTTATCTATGGGGGCGTGTATCAAATTGCTGATTGCTGCCTCATTGTTTGATGTATATAAACTCTGGTCGTTGAAATGCTTCTTATGAAGCCACTTCTTCGTTGCCCCTGCGGTGTGCTTGGCATCATGGTCATGCTGAAAGACCCAGCCATGTTTCATCCTCAATGTCCTGGCTGATGTAGGTCCCCTCAGATAGGAAGCTCTGTATCTCCCCTCAGATAGGAAGCTCTATAAGTCCCCTCAGTTAGGTAGGCATGTATAGGTCCCCTCCATTAGGCAGGCATGTACAGGTCCCCTCCGTTAGGTAGGCATGTACAGGCCCCCTCCATTAGGTAGGCATGTACAGGCCCCCTCCATTAGGTAGGCATGTACAGGTCCCCTCCGTTAGGTAGGCATGTACAGGCCCCCTCCGTTAGGTAGGCATGTACAGGCCCCCTCCGTTAGGTAGGCATGTACAGGTCCCCTTCGTCAGGTAGGCATGTACAGGTCCCCTCCGTTAGGCAGGCATATTAGGCAATAGTCATCCCAGAAGGAAGCCTCTTCTAAAGATGATGCACAAAAGAAAGCCCAAAAACAGTTTGCTGAAGGCAAGCAGACTAAGGACATGGATCGCTGGAACCATGTCCTGTTATCTGATGAGACCAAGATAGATTTATTTGGTTCTGATGGTGTCAATCATGTGTATAGTACAAAGAGAAGTATGTCTTGTCTACAGTCAAGCATGGTAGTGTAAGTGTCATGGTTTGGGTCAGCATGAATGCATGAGTGAGAGCTACAGTTCATTGAGGGAACCATGAATGCCAACATGTACTGTGTATTTATGCTGGATAAAGACCTAGTCACAGGTCGAAACGTTGCACTTATGATGGAATAAAGTCTTTTGAGTAATGAATTTTAGATGTATTACTTTGCCCCGTGGGTTCAGGGGTTAGGAATTGTGCATCTTTTCTCATTTTTTCATCTGTGGGTTTTGTGCTGCTTTTTTTCTTTTGTAGAGTCAAGACTGGCACCCAAACAAAATCACATTTCAGACTATAGACCGAGAACCCCAATTAGATAAATCTCTGAATTGTAGTGTAAACACTGAAAATCCAAATAACAGTGATAGAGGACAAGTCTTACTCACTATTCCTTATAGAACATGATTCCGGGACCTAAATGGTGTGGAAATAGCGATGAGCTTGTCTGTGTCACTCACAGGATGGACGAGCACACCATTAAGTGTTTGACAACCTTTTTGGTGAGAAATTCTGAATAGTTTTATCATTTCATATAATTGCTAACCTTAGGCTCAGGGCTCACCACTTGATACCGCCGTGAACGTTAAAAGCTTGCTAATTGCTGGCCGATTTGATTTGTCTCCTTCAGCAGGTGTCCAGGTTCTGCTCTCTATACAGAGCCAGGGCTTTTCTTTTCCTTTGCAGACTGATCTACAAAACCTTAATTCCATCTCAGCCCCCTTTCTGTCAATGACCTCATTCCAGTTTCGATAATCCAAGGCACTTTTTGCCTTAACCCTTTTTTCCTCACCAACACCTTGGTTCTTGTACATGTTCAAAATTTCTTTCCAAGATAATCAACAGATGGATATACGACCAGGAAGCGGCGTCCGCTCACTTCAGCCCATCCTTCTCTGGATGTCAATCCCATTTCAAGTCTAAGGCTATGTTCACACGGCTTATTCTGTCCCAGTCATTACGGTAATCCACAGTTCTCATAGAGAATTATGGATTATGTCTCCTTTCCCCGCTCCGAGCGGGGACAATTATTCACGGCGTATACGCGCCGAGAATAATGAATGTCTATGGGGCCGGCGGGCTGCCGCCAATCCCCCCCTGCTCCCGTCCCGCTCCCGTACACACGGCATAATTGCAGGGGCGAAATACGTCCCGTAATTAATCCATGTGAAAATAGCCTTAAGGCCATAATATAATGAGGTGCATTCAAAATGCAGTTTATTCAGAAGATGACTTTTGCAGAGGTCAGCTGCTTCATCCTCTGAATGGTCATAGCAAAAGTTTAGTTCAATTTGGTTCACTTTTAGCATTTGGGTTCTGTAGAAAAACAGATCTTGGCTAATACAATACGAGGCTCAGAAAGGGAAGATCGAGATCTTCCCTTTCTGAGCCACTCATTGCCTCCCACTCAGTCAAGCTAGCATCGCTCTGCTCTGTACTGATGAGGGGCAAAACCCTGAAATGGCTGTATACAGATGGGTGATGCTGGCTTGGCTAAATATCTCTTCTTGCTTTCCAAAGACCTAGTGGGTCAAAAGCAAATTGAGGATTTGTTACATCCAATAGAGGGGGGCTTGAGCTTCTCAGCTCCTTTCCCATAATGCCTTGTGATAATACAATACGAGGAATAGTTGCTTCTCAGAGAAATAAATGGGCTTTTATCAAAAATGTATTTCCTTAGCAATATCCTAACAACTGTTAAGTTGTTTCTCAGTCCATACTGGCATAATTGTAATCAGGGCGGTGGAGTCGGCAAGCCGAAGCCCTGACTCCAACTCCTCAATTTCCCAAACCTCCAACTCCTGACTCCCTCATACACAGCGCATGTTTAAGTGATAACTTTACTGTAGTAAAATGGTAACATCAGGCTGTTTACCAACTTATGATACAATAATCAAGCTATTTAGGTAGAACAGACACTTACAAGCAAAAGGGTAACAATGTTTTGATCTTTTGAACACTTGTGGGTAGAGTTGGATACAAATACAGCTTTTTCTTCAAGTCCAGTCTGCACCAACATTGGGAATGTGTAGAAGAGACCTGGGATCAGATTTTGGTCAAGACATGCTTGAATCTGATCCAGAGCCCAGAAGGATTCAGGCAGTATTGAAAACCAAAGGTGGATTTCCCAAATACTAACAAAATAATAAGAACTAACATTTTGATTTTTAGGAGCAAAATTGTAACTAAGCAGATGTTAAATACTTGCAAGTCAAATTTATGTATAATATGGGTCAGATGACTGTATATACAATTACAGTAGCCTCATGTACAAAGCTGTAGTGGATGGTGAGATTTGGAGCCTGAAAGTCACAAGTTCAAACCATTGTTACCCTTTTGCTTGTCAGTGTAAAATATATTTATTGGACATGACTTTAGGACACAAAAAAATTGTAAATATGCAAAACACTGCAGGGACATTTGTGGAGTCTGAATTTGTTCTGAGAAATAGTATTGCCTCCATCAGATCCTGCATACATGACCTCACATCTGATCTCATTATTTCCAGGATAGAGAACGGCCTCTCTACACTAACTTGGGTTGGGGGCAAAGCGGTGACCACAGGGGCAACATCTCTAACAATGTCAGGGTATAAAGGAACTGCCTCAGCCACACTCAGTTTTGATGAATGGTTAAACTCTTCTACTTCTTTGAAAACAGGTGAAAAATTTTGCTGAAATCTGTTGGCCATGGGAGCAGAATCTTCTCCCCTGGGGCAGCGCTTTGCCTGCTCCATGTCATCAATTACATTCCTCATGTGATAAGGGTGAAGATATGGGAAGATATGGGAAGGGTGAAGATTAGCCGGACCCAGTTCCTCTTGCTCTTTCTACTGTATCAAACTAACTGGACCAAATTATTATATATTTTGGGAGTCGGTCCATTTTATGACGACTCCGACTCCTGCAAAATAGCCTCCGACTCCACAGCCCTGATTGTAATTCACTGCTGCCCGCCTGTCTTGCGCAGGGTTCACGCAGCGTGTTTTTGTACGATTTACGGTTTTTCACAATTACGAATCAAAATGCGACCAAAAAAAAAAAGACATTTGGGTTCTACTGAATTAAATAGGCACGCATTAGGCACACGGAGTGAAGGAACATTACTAGCAGAAGTTGCATCAGGTGCAGTAAAGTTCCCTGTACTGAAAAAAATACATGAAACTTTGCAGCAAAAAATGGAGCAAAAGACACAACAAATGAGGAAAGTGTGAAAAAGTAAGAAAATACATGCTTAGAAATGTGCGTTTCTCCTGTGAAATAAGTATTTCACTGCAAAGAATAAGTCGTGTGAACATAGGGGCATCATGTATGAAAACTGTCTAGGTCTAAGACTTTCCTTTGTTGCCCATAGCAACCAATCAGAATGCCCCTTTCATTTCATATAGTTCTCTGAAAAAATGAAAGGAGCTCTCTGATTGGTTGCTATGGGCAACAAGGAAAGTCTTAGACCTAGATAGTTTTCATACATGAGGTCCATAGTCTTAAAGGCAATATCAGGCAGGCCAGTAGTTGACAACCAATAAAGGTAGAATCATACAATAGAGTTTGTTGCAGAATCCACGTGAAATTTGCTTCCCATTGTCAGTGGAGATGACGCAGAACTGCATGTAGTCCATGCTGAAACTTCCCATTAAAGTTGATGGGCAGCTGAAAATCCACTAATAGGGGCACAGATCCAGACCAAAATCCACACCAAGCTTCACTGAACTTTTAAAAAAATCTGTACTAAAAACATTAGAAAAGGCATCAAAATCAGCCTCTACGTTATAAAATCTACAAAATCCATGAGGATTTTCAACGTGGATTAAGAAGAGCGTTTCATCCTGTGAATATACCGTAAGGCTGCGGCTCAATCCGTCAGTCACAGCATCGTTGTGACCATTGCCCCTATGTTGGACACGGTTAAATCAGGTTTGTTGCTTTAGCAGACATGCGTTGTTACTGTTATGCTATATACTGTACAGCAGCATCTGTGCAGCCGTTCTCCAATACAAGTAAATGGTGATTTAAATTTGATATGTCATTTGCGTTTTACTTCTGATGGAGAGAGGTGGGAGAAGTCACGTGAGAGGAGCGTCATTTGTGTCCCCGGGGCAGATTTCCTGACATCTTTTATGTTTTCGTCACCTGCTTTTTACCTTTTTGTGTATACAAGTTTCCTGATACTTTGTGTCATGCTTCTTTTACATTGGATGGTTATAATTGTTCTGAGATCTCTGTGGCGCAGACTCCCCTCCAGCTTCTCAGGAGGCCGACGTTTAGTGATCAGCTGCACTTAATTAACAATTAATCTGCTCCAGTTATGATGCCGACTTCTCTGCGCTTTGCTCGCACCTTAGACTATAGATACAATAGTTGCCTGAGCCGTTATTCACACATCATGCGTCTTCATGCGATTTTTCTGAAAAGACGCGTAAAAAAACTGTATATTGTAACATGTGAATAAACCTTTAGTTTTATCCACATGCCATATACAGTATACTTCTATACGTTTTAGCTGCCTCTGAAAAGTCCAATAGCCTACAAGCAAACCACTGGTTTCTGAGGAGATGCCACCGCATGGCGAGACACCCGAGTAGTTCAGGTACCACGTAGGCACAGCAGCCGAGCCCTGAGATCCTGGGGGATACTAGCATCTGGTACAGATCATGTAGGTCCTTGGGGCGGCACACAATGAGTTAATAATGCTGTATCTGTGTATGATGTACATGGCAATTACTGACAGATTTAACACCTCAATAGACTCTAAAAGCTCCTTAGCAGCTGACAACGTCCGCACTGGATTACATGAGGTATCTCTGGGGGGAGCGCGTCCTGATTCACACCACAAGATGTTTTGAATAACTGCTTTGCCATCAATCTGTTCTTGTGAGGACGTCTCTATGGTGCACGAGTCAGAACTTGTCCTGGAAGCAGCGGTTACTGTGTATGGTGAATTCCCCTGCGACCTCCCCTGCGCTCCGGACCTGCAAGGTGTAATCTGCGCTCACAAGGGGCTGAATAGAAAGTAGCGACACAGCTGCTACGACTCCTCATGTGTCAGCGAAGCCGCTTCTGCCAGCAACCGCCGCCGCTTGTGTGAAATATACTGACGCTGTAACCCCTTCACTGCCAGAATGACACACCTCATGGGGAAGTCCAGCAAACATACGACTGGAATTCGGTCCCTCCATTACATTCATATCCAGGACACTTAGGCCATGTTCACACGGCTTAAAATGGGCCGTATTTCAGTCCGTAATTACGCGCCGAAGTGCGCAAATTACGGGCTGAAAACGGCCCATTCATTACAGTAATTCACAGTTCTCATAGAGAACTATGGCTTACGTCTCCTCTCCATGCTTGGCGAATCCACCGGGCGGGGAGATAATTGACATGTGAATTACCAGCGGTGTATACGCGCCGCTGGTAATGCAAGTCTATGGGCCGGCGAAGTGGCGGCCCTCCGCTCCCGTCCACACGGCGTAATTGCGGGGCGTAATTACGTCCCGCAGTTAAGCCGTGTGAACATAGCCTTACAAATCACTTACCAGGACACTTACAAATATTTTAAAAATATCTGATAACATAGAGCAGGGGTCTGCAACTTCCGCTCTCCAGCTGTTGGAAAACTTACATCTCCCATCATGCCCACTGATGTAAATTATATAAATGCATGATGGGAGTTGTAGTTTCCCAACAGCTGGAGAGCCGAAGTTGCAGACCCCTGACATAGAGGAAGTCTCCAGTAAGAATGTCAGGACCTGACGGCACAAGAAGATTTATTTGACATTTACATGTCCCTGATGTCCCTGGAGAAAGTGAGGACCATCACTGCTGCCCTCAAAATGGAAACAATCCTTGGATTGCAAGTGTGCAGTCATCATCATCCTTGTTGTGCGAGATTGAACAGTTCTATAACATAAGATAATTGTGTGACGGGTGTCAGTCTCTGTTTTCCAGTAGCTTTATATTTTGTCATGTAGATCCATCACACAGTGACATCAGTGGATATCTAGATGCCAGATCCGCACCTCATCATAATATTCAAGGGAGTCATGCCACTCTACCCAATGCCGTGGCATGTGTGTTCAACTTTAATCTCAAAGCTATGGTGTGAGGTTGGTCCCTGGTGTGTGAGCAGAATTGGTCGCTTCAAATTAGCAATACCTCACTGACACCATCAAAAGAAAAAGTCAAGAACATAAGTAGATATCGGCATATATGCACCAAATTGTAAAAAATAGAAAATCCACTATCCACATCATTTAAAAATCCAATAGATAGCAGTGAAACATGGCTCCCTACACAGCGCTGTGAACAATTACCATTTAGGTCGGAAATGCATGAACTTTAAAGGGTTGTTCCCACCAAAGACTTTGATGGCATTTCGATAGGATATGCCATCAAAGTCTGATAGGTGCCGGTCCCAACCTTTCAAACCATACTTATCTTGGGAACCTAGCCCCACAAAGTGTCAGCCCAGACTGGAGAGCAGGTTGCACTTGTGCTCGACTCTCCATTCTCTTCTATGGGCGTTCAGAATACAGCTACAAATTGCTAGTACAGCTGTGTGCCAGACCCATTCCCGAGGGAGGTGCAGGTTCCATAGGTAGGACCCACAACTATCAGATTTTGATGGCATATCCTATCGATATGCCATCAAAGCTTTTGTGGGAATATGCTTTTGACGCTTACGCATCTCATTCACAGTCCTTGTTCACAGAGCCTTGTAGGTCTGAAACACATATGTATCTTTTTCACTTTTATTGCAAGTCAGCAGTATTTGACTATGTTCACTAAATATTAGGCTATTTCACCCCGCAATTACGGCGTGTGTACAGGGGCGGGAGCGGGGTGGGGCCGGCAGCCCGTCGGCCCCATAGACATTCATTATTCTGGGCGCGTATACGCCGTGAATAATTGACATGTCACTTCTCTCCGTGCTCTGCGTATTGTGCGAGCAGGGAGAGGAGCCGTAATCCATAGTTCTCTATGAGAACTGTGGATTACCGTAATGACTGGGACGTATTTCACCCTGTATTTAGCGCAGTACGGCACGAAATACGGGCTGAGATACGTCCCAAAATAAGCCGTGTGAACATAGCCTTATTGAACATATTCCTTTGAAGCAAGGCGTTAGCATTGAACCAGAAGGACTCCTCCTTATTTCAGAATATTATGGGAGTTGAAAGCACTGTTGGCTTCATTATTGTTTGATTAGCTATCAAAAGATAACTACATAGGCTCAAATACTGACATACATTGCAGCTATTTACCTCCAATAAAAATAACAACAACAGTTCAGGACTAGGCAACAATTTATATATATATATATATATATATATATATATATATATATATAATATATATATATATATTTTATATATATATATATATATATATATAAAATTCACACACACAATCCAAAAGACAAAAAAAAGAGGGACAAAGGGGGCGCACAATAGTGAAATATGTTTGGAAACTAACACTATCTCCACGACAACAGGTAGCTCGGCATGTAATACTCCCAGCTGCTTGTGCTGCAAAACAATCTGCACCACATCAAATGTAACCTCCACTGTAACAAACATCACTTATCCTATAAAATTCAGTCTTACATGCAAAAGCTCTTATATAATCTATGTAATAGAATGCTCTTGTCGCCTCCAATATGTTGGCAGAACCACTTGTGCGCTTCATATAAGGTTAAATGGCCACCGTGCCTGTGTCAAGAAGGGGGACATAAAGCAAAGCGTGGCTCTCCACTGCAAATTAGTACACCAGCAGAACTTTAAAGACCTCAAAATCACTCCTGTAGACCACATCCCGATAAACCATACAAATAGATTCCATACATTGCAGAAAAGGGAAATGTTTTGGATTTACAGACTGAAGACTCTGCAACCTAGAGGTTTAAATGATATGATGGAACTTATACGTTGAAACCGCCATATATATTCAAAACTCGGAAAGACCATTCATTTCATATATCATTAGAAAGCATTATACATCGAGCCAGAACAAGTTGTGATAATAACTAACTCCCCCAGGGCAAGGTCCTCAAAATATGAAGGTTCCGGGTAGATCCATTCAGCTCCGAGCCTTTTATACATGTAAATACCTGTACTCTCATAGAAAGTAGTTGTATTTATTATTTGTCACTCCGAGACCCGTCACATTTAGATTGATAAGTCAATATGTTATTGGAAGAAAGCTAGAGGTATTTTTCATGTTATTGTCCATAGAGAGTAGCTCTCTCTACTATTGGCTAATGTTTAGAATTAGCTATATTTTAATTGGTTATTCAGTCTGTCACTTGACGAGCCCTGGCTCATTTCCCCATGTTATTTCACATAGGGAGTAGCTCTCCCCATCATTGGTCAGTTCCCAAAACCCGATTCATTCTTATTGGTTATCTAGTCTGTCAATCTAAAAGCGCCCCGTTCATTTTCCCATGTTAATTCACATAGGGAGTAGCTCCTTTTGCTATTGGCTAATACAAAATACCCGCTCTTCTCTGATTGGCTAAATCACTTCACATACAAAAGCGCCTTCAAATTTTCCTCATGTTAATTCTCATAGAGAGTAGCTCTCTTTACTATTGGCTAATTTGTAATACCCGCCCGATTCTGATTGGCTATAACAATTCTCTATTAGTTTTCTTTACCAAATACAGTGAATATGTAGTTAGATATTATCGCACAGGAGGTAGCTCCCACCGTGATAGGCTGTCTCATAATACCCGCCAGCAAATTCATTTGTATAGAGAATAATAAAGTTTATATTCATGAATCAAGGTTTTTATCCCATTTTTATCCCATCGACTAGGTTTTAGCAGTCCGCAGTACAAGAACTAAACACACAATAACAGATTAATCAATAGCTTTATTCAAAAAATATATACAAAGTTCAAACAAGCATAGAGTAAAGTAAATGTATTTTTATTTTTATTTTTATCTCTCACTTTTGATCACCTACACTACGGATATCATATGTTATTAACATGTTTTTATTGTCAGGTATATATTTTGTTAAACATGTATTCTTTATATAAAAAATGTATGCATAAAATATATGGTAAACAACATCTCTTCAGCCGGAGCGAGTTCTCTACTGAGGTCTCCCGGCTGGGGGAAACCAAATCCCAAAAATTTTGTTGTTTGGATGTTCCCGCTGCCCCCAATCATATACCGACCCCACTATCCCCCTTAAACCTTCGGTAGTCTGTCAAATGTGACCCTGATTCAGGGCTCCCCAAACCTTCGTGATTGGCTTTCCAGTCACCCTATCCCAAAAAAATTACCCCAAATTTTAAATACCACATTTGGGTCTTTACTACGGGTTTTTACCCTTGGGAAAGTGCCGGTATACGGGGGGAAAAACCGCGTTGGGTTTTAGCGCCCTCTGTTTTTAATAGTGTGGGGTTATATACCCTACTTTTTTTTAAGAAAAAAGGACACTTTTTTACTAAACCACTATTTGGGGTTGTAGTTATTTTTTTTTTCCACGTGGGGGTCCCCCCTTTTTAAATTTTTTTTAAACGTTTCTACCCGGCTTTTTCACCCAAAAACCCCGGAATTTATTGGACCAGGGGGCCCCGTGAACGGGTCGGAACCCAAAAAGCCCGCAAGCAAATAGGGAGATTTTGTCCCTCTAAAAATTCGAGCGCAACCCGAAGGTAAGCACATTTTCCCAAAATTTTTAAAAACCCCCTTTTCCCAAAAAACATATTTCATATTGTGCGCCCCCTTTGTCCCTCTTTTTTTTGTCTTTTGGTTTTTTTAAATTTCCGGGATTCACTCTTTTGAAAAATTTAAAGGGTGGCACCCATCAAAAAAAAGGGAAAATTTTTCCCATATACCCAGGACATTACCCTCAGGGGACATTTTTTCTACAGGAACTCAATGAAGAAAAACAGAATGCCCCGCCGGAACCCCAAAAGGGGAAGGATAAGACAAAATTTCAGGGGTTTAAGAAAACTAAAATAATGGCTGAACTGTTTAATTCACTAAAAAAAGAGACTAAAACTGGGAACAGCTTAATTTTGTTGTAATTTTTTTATCTTTTTTACTCCCAAAACTCGTTTTTTCCCTAAAGGCTTAAAATACTTTTGCCCAAATTTACCTTTAACAATGACACTGCCTTTTTAGAGGGTTGGGAAAACATATACTAGAAGAATGTTCATTGAAGTTAATGGGGTTTAAAATTAATTGGGAAAAGGGAACCCCCAAAATTAAATTTACAATAGGAGGGGTTTAAAAATTTTCCCTTTTCGACTCTCAAAATTCGGGTCCCACCCGGGTTTTCCGGGAAAATTTAATAGAGTGACCACAGAAGAAAGGAAAATTTTGGAAAAGAAATTTTATTTATACTTTAAAAAAAGGGAAAAAAATCAATAGGGACAAGGAACTGAATAAAAACAAGGTTATTTAATAAAAAATACAAACAAAAAAAGCCACAAAAAAAGTTTTACCGGGTTATGGGAAAAACCCAATCCATCAAATTAAAGAAAAAAACCCTTTTTTTGGGTAACTTTTAACTTCCCCAAAGAAGATTGGGGTTTATACTCCAGGATTTAAAACCCTATCCCCAACACAATGATTTGAGTTAGAAAAGAAAAAAATTTAGAAAATAATACCCCACAAAAAAATTTGGTTTGAAACCTTAAAGGTGGGGAGTCCCCCAAACCACCCATGGAAAAATTTTCCCAAAAGTCCAGGGGTCCCAAAAATAAAAAACCTAAACTAAGGATCAGAAAAGGATTCTCTTTCCCCAGTGGGGGGAGTACCCCAAAAAAACCCTGCCGGGGACAAAAATTTTTTAATTTTTCCCAAAAAGGGGCATCCAAAAGGACACCCCAAAACAAAAGGAAAACCGAAAAGTTCGGAAGGAAACAAAAAACCAGGGTTCCCACATTAAATGCCTTAACCCAAAGAAATATTCCGTTTAAAAGAAACTTCCCCTAATTCAACACTACAGTCTCCCCTCGACTTTAAATCAGAAAAAACAGAGTAAAACTCAGCCCCGTTCAAAAAAGCAAAAATATGTCCTCTTTTTTCGATTTTAAAAAAAAAGGCTCAAAAAATTAGAGAAAGATTTGAAAAAATAAAATTCAAAAAAACAATTTTTTTTAAAAAACGGGTTTTTCAATAAAATCACTCCCCCCTTCTGTACTTTCACAATTCACCACTCATGTTTTTTCCCCAACCCCCCCTTCCCTTCTTGTTAGGGAAAAATAAATCACTAAAATAAATATGAAGGGAAAAAATTTTCCCTTTTTTTTAAGGGTCAACCAAATTAGTCCCACCCCCCCACCCCCCCACTAAAAAAAAACCAAAAGCTCCCAAAAAAAGGCTTTAAACAAGGGGGTGCAGGGGGGGGACCAGAAAGGAAAAAAAAAAAAAGGCCCCGGGCCTTGACCAAAAAAACTCAAAATATTAACCCCATTCAGAAATGGGAACTAAAAAAAATCAGGAATATTAAAATTTTCCCAAATAAAATTTTTGATCCATTTTTGAGTTCAGTTAGGGACTAAAGGTCTTTTTTTTCTTTTCCTACCAAAAAAAGGAAATTCAATCTTTTGATTTATTTCTAGCCTACAATTAGTAGGGCATTTTGCCTAACTGGCTTTTTTTCCATCCCCCCCTAAAACCCCGAGGATGTATCCCCCTATTACAGAAGAAAAAAAAATTTTAAAACCCCCAATGAAATCCAATTTCTATCCACCCAGCCCCAGGGACATTATTTTTAAAAAACCCTTTTGGACTTAGTATCAGTTGAAACCCCAAAATTATTACCCCGAAAAATTTAAGAAGTCTAATTCCAAACAAAAACCAAAAAGCAATAAAAAAAATTAAAGGAAAAATTATTTTTATAGAAAATACGCCCCCAACAAAGGGGGGGGAAACAGAAAATTAGGGTTTTATGACCAGAAACCAAAAGGGAAAGCACCCAAAAAATTTAAGTGTTTATCCCTATTATAAAAACCATTTTTCAAGACCCCTTCCGGGAAATTTTCCCCAAAATGAAATATTGTTTCATTGAATCAGAATTACCCGGCAAAAAAATTACCAAAAAAAATTTGCAATTAAAAACCCTTCCCAGAAAAAAAAATTTTCCCATTTTTTTTTTTTTTCCCAAAATACAAAAAAACCCAAAAAAAACCCTTCCGGGCCGCCCATTTTTTGGGGATCAATTCCATTTACAAGTCAACTTTCAATTTCATAGACCTTCACTTGCAAAACCCCCCGTCACCAAGTAAACAAACCAAACTCAGGGAAAATTTAGGTCAAATTAATCCCAAATTTTTACAGAATTTAAACCCCCAAACCCAAAACTTTTCTTAATTACCGAGATGTTCCCCATTAAAACCCCGAATATTCCACAGGGGCTTTTGGATTTTCACTGTTTTTGGTAAAATTTTTGGAAAAAAACAAAATTTTTTAAAGGAAAAAAAAGGGCCTTTCCCATTTGAAAGCCCAAAATTTATCCCCCAGAAAAATTACTTTAAAACATAAACCCTTCACCATAAAATTTAAAGGCACCGCCTTTGGGGGCCAGAATTTGGGACTTTTCCCTTTGTTTAAATTTTTTATGGGGGCTTTTTTGGGGGAGTATATTTAAACCAAACCCAAATTTTGCAATTTTTATCACCTTATACCAAAAAAAATTTTTTGACGTTTTTATTCTTCTTTTGGGAGGCCCTCCCTATAATCCCAAAAAATTTTTTGATTCCCCCAATAAAATACCCCGGAACCTCAGTTTAAATGCGAACATTAAACCACTAAAACTAAGTTTTTTTGGATTTAACATCACAAATTAAAAACGGACAGGTTCCTTTAACCCCTCCACACTTCAAAAACGTGGATTGCAAATACATTTCATTTACTTTGACAGTGCGACCTTGGCCCCGGGGTTTAAATTTAAAAACCCCTTTGGGCAATTTTAAAAAAGTTCGAAAAAAAATGCACTAAGAGGTAGATTTTTTTTTAACAAGCCCAAAAATTTTTGGGGAAAACAGGTTCAAAAAAAAAAAATTATCCGAAGGCCATCCTTTTAAAAAAAATTTTAGATAAAACCTCTTTAAATTTTAAGGGGAAAAAAATGCTTGAGCAAGAAAGAAACCAGATAAAAAAAAAAATCAAGCCCAAAAATTTACCAAATTTCCCCTTTTTGGGCTTGAAAATCCAACATTCTTTTTATCACTCATTCAATTTTTACTCATCCAAATAAAACAAAAAAAAAATTTCAACAAATTTTGGTACTTAAGAAGAAAATCCAAATTTGGGTCCATCCAAGGAAAGACCCAACTTGTTTTTTTTGGGAAAAGGGGCCCCCCGAATATTAAAAATATAAAAGCCCCAGCCGAGTCAGAAATTTAACCCCGAGAAAAAACTAACACTATTCCACGACCCAAAAAGGTTGCCGGGATGTTAAAATTCCCCGCTGCTTGTTTCTGGGAAACAATCTGCACCCCCATCAAAAGTAACCCCCACTGTAACAAAAAATCATTATCCTTTAAAATTTTAGTTTACATGCAAAGCTCTTTTATAATTTGTAATAGAATTTTCTTGTCGCCTTTCCATATGGGTTTGGAGGGAAAACCTTTTTGCGCTTCATATAAGGTTAAAAAGGCCACGGGCCCGTGTCAAAGAAGGGGGAAAAAAAAGCAAAGCGTGGTCTCCACTGCCAAAATTTGGCACCCGCAGAAATTTAAAAAACCTCAAAATCATCCCGTAGCCATTTCCCCAAAAAACAAAACAAAATAGATTTCCTTTCCCTTGCAGAAAGGGAAATGTTTTGGATTTTTCAGACCCGGGAAGGGGTTGCAACCTTTGAGGGTTTAAAAAAGTTTTGATGGGAAATTATACGTTTAAAAAACCCCCTTTTATATTCAAAAAAATCGGAAAGACCCTTCTTTTTTATTTCATTAGGAAAAAAATTTTTTCATCGAGCCCGAAAAGTTGGATAAAAAACTAAAAATCCCCCCCGGGCAAGGTCTCAAAAATAGGGAAGGGGTTTTTTGGGTAGATCCCTTCAGCTCGGTCCCTTTTAACATTTAATACCTGTACTCTCATTTGAAAGTAGTTGTATTTATTATTTGGGCATCCGGGCCCGTACTTTTGATTTTTTAAGTAATTTGGTTTTTTGGGAAAAAAGCTAGGGTATTTTCTTGTTTTTTGGGCCATAGAGAGTAGCTCCCCTCTACTATTTTGGTAATTTTTTAGAAATTTGTATATTTTTAAATTTGGGTTTTTTCAGTTTGTCACTTTGGGGCCCTGGCTCATTTCCCCTGTTATTTCACTGGGGTTGCTTCCCTCATTGGTCAGTTCCCCAAAAGAAATTTTTTTTAAATTTGGGTTTTTAGTTGTCAAACTAAAAAACGCCCCGGGTTTATTTTCCATTTAATTCCCCTTTTTGGGGGTAAATCCCTTTTTCTATTGGCTAATACAAAAATCCCCTTTCTTTGATTGGTAAATCATTACATACCCCAAAAGGGGCCCCTTTAAAAATTTTTTCCATGTTAATTCTCATAGGGGAGGAGCTCTCTTTACTATGGCTTAAAAATTTTTTAATTCCCCCCCCGATTTTGATTGGCTATAACAATTCTCTATTTTGTTTTCTTTTCCAAAAAACAGTGAATAAAGTAGTTAGATTTTTTATCGCACAGGGGGGTTGCTCCCACCCTGAAAAGGTGTCATTTTAAAACCGCCCGGAAAAATTTATTTTTTATAGGAAAAATAATAAAAGTTTTTAATTTTGAAACAAAAGGGTTTTTTCCCATTTTTATCCATCGTTTTTTTTTAAACAGTGCAGTACAAGAAAAATTTAAAACACAAAAAAAGATTTTAATTTTAAAGCTTTATTTAAAAAATATATACAAAGTTCAAAACAAGCATAGAGTAAAGTAAAAGTATTTTTTTTTTTATTTTTATCTCTTTACTTTTGGGTCCCTTTAATAAGGTTTTCTTAATTTTTATTTTAAAAAGTTTTTTTTGTCAGGTATATTTTTTTGTTAAAAAATGTATTTTTATATATAAAATTTTTTGTTAAAAAAATATGGTAAAAAAACATCCTTCGGCCCGGGGCGGTTCTTACTGAGGTCTCCCCGGTGTGGAAAACCCAAAACCCCAAAAAAGTTGATTGATTTTACCGGGTGCTCCAAAACATATCCCCACACCCCTATCTCTTAAAATCGGTAGTCTGTCAATGAAGACCCCGATTTTAGGGCTCAAACCCAAAACCCTACGGTTTTATTGGGTTTTCCCGTCAGGGCCAATTTCAAAAAAAACATCCCTTTAAATACCACAGTAGTCTTTACTTCAGTATTACCCTTGAGAAAGTGCCGGTATACGGCAGGAAACGCGTTGGGTTTTAGCGTCCTCTGTTTTTAATAGTGTGAGGGTTATATACCCCTACATTTTTAAGAATAAAGACACTTTTTCTACTAAACCACTACTACGGTTGTAGTTATTTTATATTCCACGTGCGCCGGGTCCGCCATTTTCACTTTTTTAACATATTCACACACACATACACACGCCACATATGCAAACATCTCTCCTTTAAAATCTGAATGGCTAATATGTGATGAATGCTGGTCATACTATTGAGAACACAACAGAGTCTTCATATCAGAATAAAGGCCATCACTTTACACAATACTTCTACTAGAAACAAGATTGCACGGTAAATCTGTTGAATCTTCCTTCAGCTTTATAACACCTAGCAGATAGGTGGCACTGTGGAGGGATTATACATCTGGATAAAACTTGTGAATTCAGTTTCTAGCACAATGAGCGACAGTGAGTCCTCAGGTCTGAGATACAGTCAAGAAAAAACTACTAGTTAGTGTTCTGCAATAATTCTGCCATCAAAATATTATTTAGATACTACAGCCGAGAGGCTTGGTGATATAAATCATTTGGACGTACCTCCATGGACCGTGCGTTGCGCTGCTCCAACCCTTCTCTGTGCTGCTCTAGGAGTAACAGCTCTTCAGAAATCTCACCCAGTCTGTTTAGGAATGTCATCTGCATCTGTGAACACAACACCTGTCTCCAGTATACATATCATAATCCTATATACTAGAACGATCAGCAGATGCCTGGACATAGTGGTAAACATCACTTGCACTTGGGTGTGGGCCTTGGGATTAGAAAAGGATCCCATCTGAAATGGAAGAAACCTTTACATCTATACGGACTGTGACTGAGTTTTATGATAAACGATATGTACTAAAGAAGGCCTGCGACAGCTAGTGACAGGGAATGAAGAAGAGCCGTTCCAGCAAGATGATAAAAGCACTGCACAGGTGTGGACAGTCTTCTACATCATCTGTACATTAGCTGTAAGAAGTTATAATGGCTTCTAGACTCAGGTTACATTTAATTTCTTTATGTGATTACAGCACTTAGCCTAGAACACAGTTATAAACTGTGCAGGACAAGCGTAGATGGGGGACAAGAAGGTAGGGAGAGCAGTCAGGATTGTACCTCTTCATTCAGCTGTGGATTTGACAGCTCTCTTTCAGAAGTGCTGATACAATTTTCCAAATAGTGATCAAAATCTGAAAGCAAAAAGTATTTATATTCAAGTTTGCTGCTTTAGGGTATGTTCACACAAATAAATAGCAGGCGTATAGCAGCATGTACTGTGTGCGTCGCTCTCAATGAGAGCTATGAATTACCGTATTCTCGGCCCGTACTTCGGGCGTATTGAAGCACACTTACGTGCCAAAGTACGGACCGAGAATACGTCATGTGAACATACACTTTAACTCAACTCATCTGTAAATATACAGGAGCCACATGTCATATCAACTTAATAATGGAAACATTAGTGAAAGCTGGAGGAGGTCTTTACAGTCCACGGTTAGACTGTATAGTTCACATGGAAAGCTAGGAACAGAGTGAGTAAAAGAAGTAAGTGTTCCGGGAGATGAGAAGCAACCTAAAGTATTTTCGCGATGGCCGCGCCAACTGGGGGAACCTGATTTACCTGGGCAGACTTTAGAAGGATGGCAACGGATACGGAAACTTATTCCTTTTGAAAACTGGAGAGAGTCTCAATTTAAACTGCTCCACCATGCAATATATGCATTTGATGTACCTCCTCATCCGAATGCGCCAGATAGTTTGGTAGCATGCCCCAAATGTCAATTCCCAGGTGAAGACCTATATCATGGCATATGGACTTGCCCAAGGTCCGAAGACTTTTGGAAGCAAGTATTAACTTTACTCCGTAATAAGCTGGACTTGGATCTATCTCCCTACCCTATGATCTTTCATATTGATCCGAGGGATTCTAGGGTTTGGGGCGGCAAAGAGAGGTCTCCTGAAGCGATGGCTTGATCGGATACCTCCTCCACTGATATGGTGATAGCAATGGTCAAACACTTTCTTATTTTGGATAAGAGGGAGGTGGAGAAAAATAAAGAGTCACGAGCTAAAGGGTTCTTCCATAAATGGAGAACTTTTATTGAAAGATTTTTAACATCACAAGAAATAAGAGACATCATGTTTGCCTTTACTGATCCGATGCGGTACATGCTTAGGGTATTGGCGGATGATCTTGGGCCACTCAAGGTAGATTGACAGGATGCCGGCAAAATGATGCGATATATTTTTTATTTTTTTGGGAGGCGACCGAGACCAACAAATGTACCTTTAAAATTGATGTTTAGATATTGGGACTGTATGTGCGGGGTGGGAGGAGGTGGAGGGGGGAATGTGTTCATTGTTGGGGATGTATATGTAAAACTGACACTGACTGTAATACATCTGCGCCGTTTATGTTACTGTATATTTTTCTGGTGTCAATAAAATTTTTTATTTTTTTTTAAAAAGTAGTAAGTGTACCAGATTAGGGTAGGTAAAAATACCTGTTATAGGAGCAATACCCCACATATTCGTTCAGAGAAAAAGGAGGTATGAAATCCTGGAACCAGGGTTACAGTCTCAATGAAAGGATAAGTAGTAACAGAAATATTACAGCAGATTAGAGCGAGGGTGAGAATCCTCTCAGTTTTTCCTGCAGTTTGCCATAAGTCAACTCTTCTTGTGTATTACTGCCAGTCATTGTTATGCCTCGTTCACACGGCTTATTTCAGAACGTATTTACAACGGATTTCCGAGGTAAATACGTTCTGAAATCAGTTGAAAATCAGTTGCAAATACGTGCCACTAAGTGTGGCACGTATTTGTAACTGATTTCCCGACGGATTCACCATCTACAATCATTGTAGGTGGTGAATCCGTCCGGAAATAATTGACATGTGAATTGTTTTTCCGTCCGGATTGCCGTCGTCAATCCGCGGCGGCAATCCGGAACGGAACTACGCGTCGTGTGAACGACGAGCCGTATTTTCTATTGAAATCAATAGAAAATAGGCTGTGACTTATTTCGGACGGATTTGCCGACGGATTGACGATCATCAATCCGTCGGCAAATACGCGGCGAAATAAGCCGTGTGAACGAGGCCTTATGGTAAAGTAGGCTGTGGTTAGAATCTCAGTGCTCCTTATGGGCGGAGTAGGAATCCTTACACTACTTTGGGGCAGAATGGAAATCTTAATAATAGGTTAGGGCTAGCGATAGAACTCTTGTGCTAAGTTAAGTGCAGGAATAACACCTTATAAACTTAGCACAAGACCACAAGACCCCTATTACATAACATAACAGGCTAAGATAATGTGCTGGTATAGGGATCTTACCATCCAGGACTCTATTCTGCACCTGCAGGAGCTGCTCATATATGTGTCCTGTTGATTGCAGGTAGGTGGACACATAAGTCTGGAAAATAAATTGCCCATAATAAATACAGACCTGAATCCAAAAGATGAAATCCCTCCATCATGTATCAGGCTAATGGTAATACTAGTTTGAAAGCACGGAGAAGAGGCGATAATGCTGCTGTAACATTAGCTTTGACTGACCGAGCTGGATGTCGTCCTCTCTGGAGGAACCTTCCCATCAGCAGACAACATGTTCTGCTTCTTTCTGGTCAGAGGAGACTGGAAAACTAGAATAAAAAATACATAAATAAGACGAGAGATAAAATTCAGACATGTGCATCACTGGCTCATATATATGTGTTATACCGGTGCTGCTACATAAGTCCCTTACAAAACCCATCTCTGGCAGGGTTCAGAGGAGCTGGAGAAGGGACTGTCCTTCCCGTGATGCTCCCTGACAAGCTGCAGAGGTGCTAGAAAGAGGAGAAGGCACTGTCAGTCCCATGACAATCCATGGCAGGCTACAGAGGGGCTACAGAGAGAAGAAAGCACTCTTCTTCCCATAACACTGGCGGGCTGGAGAGGTGCTGCGAAAAGGAAGAGGCGATGGCCCTCACAGGATACTTTCTGACAGGTTGCACAAAAGAGGAAGAGGCACTGCCCTCAAATTACTCTCTTCTGCACCCTACTTGGAGGTTTAGTTACTATCCCCAACATGACACTACCTGGCAGGCTGCAGAAGGGAGCAGGAGTGAAATGCACTCACATGACAATCCCTGGCATGGTACAGAAAAGGCAAAGTACTGTGACGTGACAACCCTGGAGAGGGTGTAGAGATGCCAGAGAGAGAGGATCAAGCGCTACTGAAATGGTACTTTAATTAGAAAAAACTTCTGACATACTACAGAGTCCAAAGCTTATACTGAAGACGAGACCGCCAACATTTCCTGGAATGAAGGGACACAAACTTTTAGAAGGATACCGAGCCGCTTCAATCCTTTTGGATTTTTATGATTTTAGTAGAGATATTGTCAGGAGTGAGCAGAACAATAAAGGTTTTTGGACTTGTCAGGTCCCACTGTGTGATATAAGCAACAGCCTTTACTTTGGAGGGGCCTATCATTATATAACTACAGCATATGCCCCATCCCTCCTGTTCATAGGCCCCAGAGCACACACCTGTCTGGAGGGCTTGATAGTCTTGGCTGAGCTGCGTCATCTCCTGCACCTTCCTGCTGGACGCCTGGAGCTGTTCATGGAGATTGCTCAAACCTTCTTTGTGCCTCTGTCTCTCTGCTTCCAGCTGTTTCCCTTTCAGGAGGAGTTTTCCTTCTAACCTGGTAACAAGGAGCCAAATATATAATCCCTCATAATGGAGAAAATGGCGGTTGCACCAAAGTGACTTACTTATACAGAAATGTATAAAGTAATCCCGTACCAAAAGAACAATAAATAACAGAAGGGTTATATGGGCCAAAGTTTATCTGCAATGAGAGGCGTCCTCTCTACAGTCTGGTTGTCACATTGTCATATTCAATGGGCCTCATTTATCAAAACTGTCTAAGAATAAGGCCGTGTTAAACACGGCTTATTCACGGCGTATTTGTGCGCCGTATTGAGCGCACAAATCCGCCGTGAATACGGGGCGGGACGGGGGCGGGGCCGGAGCGCGGCGGGGGCGTCGCTCCCGGCCCCATAGACAATGCATTGTTTACGGCGCGTCCGCGCCGTAAATAATGTGCATGTCACTTTCTCCCCGCCCGACGATTTGCCGAGCGGGGAGGAGCGACGGATTTAAACTGTTCTCAATGAGAGCAGTGGATTACCGTAATGACTCCGACGGATTGGCGCCGTATTGAAGCGCTAATCCGGCACGGAATACGGTGCCAATCCGTCGGCAAATAAGCCGTGTGAACGGGTGTATCTGTTGCCCATAGCAACCAATCAGGACTCGGCTTTCATTTTTCCACAGCAGTTTAACATCTGAATGCCGAGTTCTGATTGGTTGCTATGGGCAACAAAGACCGTTTGGATAAATGAGAACCAATGTTTTTAGGAAGTGGTCACTCTGCTTTTCTATAGCAACCCAGGAAGATGAAGGGTAGCGCACACCACACCTAGGTGGTGGGTGCTCAGTGGTAAGGTCAAAAATTGACTAGCTTACAAATAGCAGTAGAAAACCACGGCACACCAATTCTGGTATTATCCAAATAGTAGAGTATTATATAAAGTATTATAATGCCCTATTATTTGGATAATACCAGAATTGGTGTGCCATGGTTTTCTATAGCAACCAGTCTGTGTCAGATCACAGCAGAATCACCACAGAGGAGTCTGGGGCAGCCGGACCAACTCTAGACATTTCTAAACAGAACCGGATGGAAAACCTATGTTAACTGCATTTTTAAAGAGAACCTGTCACACAGTTTATGCCTCCTTGCTGAGGCAGCACAAGCTAGTGTCAGACCTGCTGTTCCCAGCGCTGTGTCCTTTATTCTGTAAGATGCTGTAGTTTCTGTGTATTTAATGCTCAAATCTGCAGTTTTCAGCCAGAAGTCATTCAAAGAGTCAGTTTTTTTCAAACCCCGCCCACCTGAGGCTAGCCCCGCCCACCTCAACTGATAAACCTATTACTTTGAATAGGTAGAAACATGTGAATAACTGTCAGTGGGCGGAGCTAGTCTTTGGTGGGCGGGGCTAACACCTGCTCATGAATAAGATTTGAGGGGTAAATGCTCTAAAACTGCAGCATCTTACAGAATAAGGGAAACCGTAAAGGAAACAGCAGGTCTGACACTAGCTTGTGCTGCCCTCAGCAAGGGGGTGCATAACTTATGTGACAGGTTCCCTTTAAAATGGCAACATTTTCTACCCTTTATTTATATTCTATTCAGGGTGTCTAGAAAGCTGGGTAATAACCTAAACGAGCTCCATTGCTGGATGCCCTCTGGCAGGAGATGGAAAAAAGGGTCTGTCTACAATGCACAGGACACGTGGCCCCCAGGGCCCATCGCCTCTGCTTCCTGTGGACTGTACAACACCAGGGGAGGGGGATGCTGCTGCCGCCTCTCCTGGGTTTCATCTCATGTGAGGCTGATCTCATAGCTTTTAAGAGGTTAAATCCCTCACAAATCGCCCTCGTGGGATCGCTCTCAGCCTCTGCACGAACTCTGAACACATTCTCACCTGAGCTTTGTAAACTCTCTTAAACTTTCCCCAAGGATGGAGGTGCTGATGAGGTCAAAGGTGGTGGAGACGTTAGAGTGTGATGCTGACCCCTGACAGGAGGTAATTACAGGACTATACACATTGAGGGAACATATATAAAGACACCTCCTTAGGGGATGTCACTCAGAATGGTTTACATGATTTTATGTGGAAATAGGACTTACACGTTATATTAGAGAGTATAAAAAGCTGGGACAAAGCCCTTATGAACACGATCATTACGGTGCCTGGAGGGTCTGTCACCCAGCTTGTCACAGACCCTGAACAGTATTCAATTTTTTTATTGTTAGAAGCTAAGAAATATTGGTTTGTAATTTACAGGAAGAAAATTCTCAGAATCCATCCGTACATCGCTGTAGGGTGCGGGAAGCACAAGATGCAGCACAACAGGGCTCCTCGTCTCTACTCAATGGTCACATTTCTTTTTATTCTCTTCGGCCTCCTGTTGCAGAGCAGTGATGGAGTCCTGTAACGTCTGGTTACTCTCCTGGATGCTGCAGATCTTCTCCCTTAAACACAGCAGCTCCTCATCTCTCAACGATAATCTGAAAAGACAGCATATGAATATACAGATCAGCACCAGCCTGTCCCCCTCCTCCCATCATATACCAGACCAGCACCACGCTACACGAGTGCTAGTGAGGGCAGCAGCATCCTGGAGTCACATACCTTACATCCAGCATCTACTGCACAATATATGATAAAGAGAACCTGTCATATAGATTATGCCCCTCCAGCTGAGGACAGCACAAGCTACAGTAGTGACAGACCTGCTGTTTCCAGCGCTGTGTCCCTTAGGCCTCATTCACACGGCTTATTTTGGGACGAATTTCAGTCCGTATTGCACGCTATACTGCGCTGCAATACGGCTGCAATCCGTCCCAGCCATTACGGTAATCCCCAGTTCTCATAGAGAACTGTGGATTACGTCTCTTCTCCCCGCTCGGCGAATACGCCGAGCGGGGAGAAAGTGACATGCACATTATCCCGCGGGATACGCGCCGTGGATAATGAAAGTCAGTGGGGCCGGCGGCCAGCGCCCCCGCCCCGCCCACACGCCGTAACTGCGGGCGAAATCTGTCCCAAAATTACGGCGTGTATAAGCAGTGTGAACATCGCCTCATTCTGTAAGATGCTGTAGTTTGAGTATTTAGTGCTCAAATCTGCAGTTTTCAGCCAGAAAAGAGTCATATAAAGAGTCATTTTTCCATGCCCCGCCCGCCTGAGGCTAGCCCCGCCCGCCTCAACTGATAAACCTATTACTTTGAATAGGTAGAAACATGTGAATAACTGTCAGTGGGGGGGCTAGCCTTTGGTGGGCGGAGCTAAAACCTGCTCATGAATAAGATTTGAGGGGTAAATGCTTTAAAACTCCAGCATCTTACAGAATAAGGGGCACAGCGCTGGAAACAGCAGGTCTGACACTAGCTTATGCTGCCCTCAGCAAGGGGGGCATAACCTATGTGACAGGTTCCCTTCAATGTTTTCGGCACACGTCACCATTGATTGGATTGGTGCCTCCTGAAAGATTCAGACCACTTCTTTCAATAATCAGCGACACTCATCCACTTCAATTTATTTTATTCTTCTCTTCTTCACTTCATAATCACATTCCATTAAAAACTTGTTTGTCCGGCCATCACAATTCTGTCATCATAGGTTCCTCTAAATCGTTGGTTACTATATTATGGATTTCTATATGGACATGTTGGTCCATAATGGACCTTTCTCAACAGAATCGAAAAAAAGTTTATATTATAGTTAGTAGTGACTAATTGACATGGTTTTAATATAACCATTATGGACCGAAACGTCCGATATAGAAATCCATAATATAGTAACAATTGATTAAGAGGAAATATAATTACAGAAAAAAAAGTTTTTAATGAATTATGATTATGAAGTGAATAAAGTAAAATAAATTTTAGTGGATGAGTGCCGCTGATTATTGAATAAGGTGTCGTACTGGACCGACATCTACAGAAACCAAGGCTGAAACTAGGAGCTAGTTGTAAACTGGGGGGATATCTAAAAATTACTACAAGAAATGCCTAAAACCGAATGAAACTTAATAAATAAATGTATAATAAATTAATAATTGTTAAAAAAAAAATCATTTGTTACATGTCCAAGGTGTCCATACACACAATATTTGTCCTGCTTTGTTACAAACAGGGCTGTGGAGTCGGCTAGCCAAAGCCCCAACTTCGACTCCTCAATTTCCCAAACCTCCGACTCCCTCACACATGACGCATGTTTAAGTGATAACTTTACTGTAGTAAAATGGTAACATCAGGCTGTTTATCACCTTATGATACAATAATCAAGCTATTTAGGTAGAACAGACACTGACAAGCAAAAGGGTAACAATATTTTGATCTTTTGAACACTTGTGGGTAGAGTTGAAGAAAAAGCTGTGTTTGTATCCAAGTCCAGTCGGTACCAACATTGGGGATGTGTAGAAGAGACCTGGGATCAGATTTTAGTCAACACCTGCTTGAATCTGATCCAGAGCCCAGAAGGATTCAGACAGTATTGAAAACCAAAATGTGGATTTCCCAAATACTTACAAAAGAATAAAAATTAACATTTTGATTTTTAGGAGCAAAACAGTAACAACGCAGTTACAGGAAAGAATCTGCAGAACTAAGCAGATGCTAAATACTTGCAAGTAAAATTTATGTATTTATGTAAGATAGATAAGATGACTGTATATAAAATTACAGTCGCCTCATGTGCAAAGCTGTAGTGGATGGAGAGATATGGAGCCTGAAAGTCACAAGTTCAAAACATTGTTACCCTTTTGCTTGTCAGTGTAAAACATTTTATTGGATACGACTTTAGAACACAAAAATATTGTAAATATGCAAAACACTGCAGGAACATTTGTGGAGTCTCTGAATTTGTTCTGAGAAATAGTATCGCCTCCATCAGATCCTGCATACATGACCTCACATCTGATCTCCTTTCCAGGCTAGAGAACGGCCTCTCTACACTAAATTGGGAGGAAAGCGGTGACCACAGAGGCAACATCTCTAACAATGTCAGGGTATAAAGGAATTGCCTCAGCCACAGTCAGTTTTGATGAATGGTTGAAATCTTCTACTTCTTTGAAAACAGGTGAAAAATTTGGCTGAAATTTGTTTGCCATGGGAGTGGAATCTTCTCCCCTGGGGCAGCGCTTTGCCTGCTCCATGTCATCCATTACACTCCTCATGTGATAAGACTGAAGATATGGGAACAGTAGCACTGGCCAGACCCATCTTGCTCTTTGCACTGCATCGAACTAACTGGACCAACTTCTTATATATTTTGGGAGTCGGAGTCGGTCCCTTTTATGACGACTCCGACTCCTGCAAAATTGGCCTCACTCACATTTGTGTTTTTGGGTCATACCTGTACTGTAGATTGGTAATTATGAGCTAAAAACATTAATTGAATCTACACAGAGGAAAATATTAAGGAAAGCTTTTTACTTCTTCCATGTCTTCAACCTGCTCCTGCCTTTGGCTTACAAATACTGATGTAACGTACTGACAAGAACAAACAGGTGTAAAGGAGGCCAAAGACCGGCTTCATATACAACATGTAAAGTTATTTTCTGATTGCAGATATGTATTCTTTACAGCAACCACATGGACCATAGGAGACTGGAGACGTTAACTGACTTTTAAGGAGAGATTTCTAGGCACGCTCTGTGACCTTGTAAGGTTATGTTCACACGGCGTAACTGCGGCACATACAGTACAGCCGCAATTATGGCGGGTGATTTGGGAGTCGCGCTGATCAGCGTGTACTCCCGCGGCCCGCCGGCCCTATTGACATGCATTACTCGCAGCACGTATTTGCCGCAAGTAATTGACAAGTCACTTATATCCCCGTGCGTACAATACGATCATATTGTACGAGCGGGGAGAGGAGGCGTAATCCATAGTTCTCTTGTGCAGGGAAAAGGTGAGATGCTATACATTGGTATTAAATCTCGTAATCCTGTCAGTGATGATAATGGGAAGACTGCTGAAAAGTTTTCTTTACACAGCAGGAAGTGACAGTTATTTGGGATAATTTTCAGAATAAAAACGACAGGATTTCGGGATTTTTATTTTAATACAAGATCGTCACAAAGAAAATTAAAAGGAGAAAAAAAAAGATCACCAAAAACAGGTAAAAATTCTCACTTAACCCACATAAATTAAAGAAAAAGAACCTAAAAGGGTTTTAAAAAATTTTTTTAAAAACAAAACTTTTTTAATAATAATTATTTTGCTTTGCCGGTTTTAGAAGGAAATGCGAAATTTTCTTTCACATAGGAGGGGGGAGCGTTTGGGGGAAGTTTTTTTTCAAAAAAAAAACGCCGGATTTCAAAAGGAAATTTTTTACCGAGGCAACAAAAATTTGAAAAAAAAAAGCAGGGTTTCTCCAAAGGGCCTTCCCTACATCCCCCCCTTTCGAAGGGGAGACAAGTAGGGCGCGCTTTCCAAACTTTCCCCCGTAAAAAAGTGGATTTTGAGATTTTTTCCAAATTTATTTGTAAAGCAAAAAAAAAAAAAAAACAAAGAGGGGGGGCTCTATGAAGTGGTTACAAGCAAGGAAAAAGTAAAACACAATATCGTTATGCTCACCTAAAGCTGTTGTGCAGGTTAATATAGAGGCACAACACTCTTAAGCGCTAGGTTGGCTCTATCCGAGCCGCTGGTTACACACTCCGAAGCCGAAGAATGGCCACGAACAAGGAAGAGATGCATAAAAAATTAACCCTGCGCCCAGTTCTAGAATAGAGACTTTCTCGCGAAGCACAAGGATGTAAAATAAAGTATTTTCTTCTAATAAAAATAAACGGTGGCCAAGGAGTGTTAAACCTTTCCACATAAAAACACTTAAAATATGACGCGTTTCGCACTGCACTCTGCGCTTCCTCAGATACAAGAGTTATCACTTGTTTCCTGCAAATAAATTCATTATTTTAGGGTTCCCCTTTTATATCCCCTTGATATAACTTGGACTGAAACACATGTAGAGTATAAATCAGAAATGGCGGACGTAACATTATCGCGTCTCCTCACCAGCACTGAGATAACGCTAACCCTAGCGACTTAATTATTTACTACTTATCTACAAATCAGAAATAATTATAACCTTCCTATAATTCAGACACCAAGCAGCACGACTGCTGACGAATGGAGGAAGGGCGGCTGCCTTGATACCAGAGTGATAGCAGGACTTCATATTAAGGTTCTGCTTTTAGGATGTCGCTTCCATTACCCAGCATGAGACATCCTCCTGACAACTGTGATCTCCTGAGCTCCAGCACACAAAACAGAGCTGGTACCTGCGCTCCTGGATCACCGCCAGGGGTTAAGCTGCCCCCTCCCCGTGCTGGAGGTCTTTTCTTGAACTTCAGTGCAAGTTAAGTAAACACGTGGAAACAGATTTATGAGCAAGAAGAGGCCGGGATGTCAGAAGCAGTTTATGATATGTTCCATAATAAATTAGTTATAAATGGACACAGGTGACTGAGGAATTTATGGCCTTTAATGTTTTAATACTGCGCTGAAGAAAAACCTATTATTAGGGTCTTAAAAGGGTAATGCAGGAATAGCAGATCCAAAGAGTCAAAATGATTCAAGTGGTAGAGGCCAGAGGAGGCCGAGCCACGACCTGAGTCCCAGGGACCAGCGTTACATCTCCCCAGAGACTGGTCGAGTAGTGGAGAGGCGGAGAGCCACCATGATAAAGGCCTTCAGGTGCACACAGCCCACAGAGCTGACAATCTACATATGGGTAGATTACAGCTGCAGAGGAGGAACTACTGATCTAATTCTTAGGACTGGCAGGGCTGAGGAACTAGGAATCCGAGGATCTAATGTTTAGTGTACAAAAACCATATGTATTCACCTCAGTATTTATGTAATCCCTCCAAACCATACACAAGTATCTCAGTCCAATCGCCCCAAACCTCAGTCCATGTGAAATCACCCCAAGTGATCCGCTGTAATTCAGATTTAATTAGTCCAAACCACGTGTTTACCTTTTTCTATATGTAACCACCCCAAACCATATGTAGTCATCTCAGTTCATACATCATCTCTCCTAAATACATGTAATCGCCTCCGTCCATATGTAATCACCCTAACCCTTATACAGACAGTCCCCGACTTACACCTGTCCCCTAGTTACAAACGGAGACTTATGGGGCATGCTGGCACTTGTAGTTCCATGTTCCGCAACAGATAGTAGCTGTGGAACAACAATTTCCAGCGTGCCACAGCAGCACATGTGGTGAAATCTTCTTAACAGGGGTACAGACAGCAAAACAATGTAAAAACCCTTCCCTGCACTATCCAAAACTAAAAACAACGAAACCTTCTGTGCTGGAGTTACATTTAATAAATATACCTGTTCTGACTTACATACAAATTCAACTTAAAGGGGTTGTCTCACTACATTGATTCGTCCTGTTTTCTTGGTTTCATTTTGAATTCAGGGGCGTGTTTACTGGCTTCTATTAGGCTGCAGTAGAAGCCAGGTCTGTAGCTATAGCAACCAGTGCTGGCAGCCTATCAGGATAAATCAAACAGGTCTGTAGCTATAGCAGCCTGAGGAGCTGATGCAGCCCATACAAGAGGGGATATCTCAGAATAGGTAGGACACGGTTACGGAACATATATTACAAAGTGACTTGTTTTTGTAAGATCTTTAACTTAAAAAGCAATCCTTGTAGCGAGACAACCCCTTTAAGAACAAACCTACAGTCCCTATCTCGTTCCTAACCCGGGGACTGTCTGTATATTTATCTTAGACTGTACATGATAACCTCAGTCCATATGTAATTCCTCCTAAATACATATAATCACCCCAAATCATATACAATCACCTCAAACTGTACATGATAATCTCAGTCCATATGTCATCACTTCAGTCCATATATAATGACCTCAGTCCATACACCATCACTTTAGACCAGAGGTTCCCAACCCTAGTCCTCAAGGCACACCAACAGGTCATGTTTTCTGGCTTTCCTTAGCATTGCACAGGTGAAGTCATTATTGTCAGTGCATTCTGCACAGGTGATATCATTATTGTCAGTGCATTCTGTGGGAGATCCTGAAAACATGACCTGTTGGTGGGCCTTGAGGACTGGAGTTGGGGAACACTGCTTTAGACCATAGGAACTCACATGTACAAAGACGCGCCCTAGACCAAAGGCAGACCCCCTCCCTCAGCATCTAGGGAGAGAGATAGGTGGATCTTAGAACCTGGCGCCATTCATCTTACAGGTAAAATTGCGGTCTTTCAGATCATGGGATCTGCTGGAGTGATCTCATCATTAACATTACGCGTTTCCTACACTATATTACATGTACTAACTCTCAACCCTTCTGCCCCTCCCTGTGTATTTCCCTAAATGTGAATATTTATCTCTATGACCCATTAGCTACGTGTCTTGCTACCTCACCGTGGCCTCAGCAATCTGATTTGGGCTGGTCTATCGGCAAGTGTGTTAACACCTCCACCTGTGATTGACCATCATTTGTCCCAACCCCTCCTCCCCCCTACAGAGTAAGGGCAAGGGTTAAACACCGAGCGTATGTTTCTCAGCAGGGAAGGGGTTAATAACGAAGGCGTCTCTTTCCCACTAAATTTACAGGATTAGTGCAAAAACATCAAAGTTCATAAACTGAGCCGTCAGCCGGCTGTGCCTGAATGGGTCAGCAGGACACTGAGTAAACCCAACCCAGGCCTCCTTTCAAGTAGTGCGGCCTCGACTAACTGCGGGCTGCCATGTCTGCTCCACACGCTTCCAAGGGCCCCTCCATTTAACAAAAGATCAAAAGAGCCCACATCTTCCTCCACTATATTACTTCTCAGCCTAGAAATGAGAAGCGGCTGCAGGAGGGCCCCGCTCCATCATACCATAGATTAATATGATTTCTAGGTGTCCCCAGACACGCCTAACCTTTTAGTGACTGTAGAATTCAAGTCTGGGAAGAGGGAGACCCCTAGGGCGTGTGAAGAGTTAACATGGCCACATCCAGCAGGAAATCAACAGTCTCGAACATTATACCTGGAAGGGAACGGTCAACTATTGTGTGAAAAACATAGCACTCAAAGATGAGGGCTCTATTATACTCCAGTTACTTCCAGAGCTGTAGTCATAAATCTACTGTTACATCACATCTTATGCTTCAGTCACATCCAAAGCTGCAGTCACAATACTACTCCTGTCTTCTACGGGTAGTGAAACCCCCCGACTCTCATGATGACCACGTGGTGTCTACGTTATATGTATCTCCTCATGTATTAGCACTTGCCACCCTTCCCCCCACACAGCGGGTTTCAATCACCCAAGCGATATTAAAGAGAGATTTTTCTTCCAGGCTCACAGGAACCTTCTACTACTGGACGAAGGATTTATAAGTCTGTGAGGAAATATCAGCCCCGAAATATTCTCTTTACTGTTCTATAAAAAGTTCATTGCAGAAATTCCCGATCGTTTTCTTAGGCCGGGGTGGGAGATATTGACAGGATTTGGTTTTGTTATAATTTGACCCACACCCAACGATGTGCAGACCAAAGGTCCAATAAACTCTTGAAGCCGGTTTGTCTTAGGCAAAGTATACATCACGTTCATCCATTAGTGGGTTGTACACGTTTAAAAAAAAAACAAAAAAAAAAAACTAAAAATGTATTACCGAACGTGTGCAGTGATTTCTACGACCGGACGTACGGACACAGTCTACGTCTACGGTATCGTTTCATGACCTTGCTTTGTCTGTCTTTTTTTGACCGATGGAAGATGCAGGGTGCTGCACTTTGCAAGTTGTACAAAAACATATACGTTACAGTATACAAGTTGTTTTTAGTGCACGCTAAGGGTACGTTCACATGGAGCAATTGCAGCGCGTACAGTATGTGCCGCAATTCGCCGGGTGATTTGGGAGTTGCTCTGTTCAGACATTCACTATTCACGGCGCATAATCGCCGCGTGTTATTGACATTTCACTTATCTCCCCGCGCGTACTTTGTATGCGTGGGTGGACGAGGCGTAATTCATAGTTCTCTATGAGAGCTATGAATTACCGTAATTGTGGTGCGCATTTCGCGAGATGCGCACTGAATTTACGCTGTGTGAACATACCTTAAGGGTATATTCACAGGGCGTTTTTTGGATCAGATTTTGAATCCGTCTTGGATCCAAAAATCGCATCCAAAAACGCAGCATCAGTCCTATCCAAAACGCATCCAACACGCAGGTGCATGTTTGGCTACAACAGGAACGCACCCTAGAGTTTTAAATGGGGTGTCTGCTGCGTCTTTCGGATTAAAAACTGACATGACAATTCTTTGAACGGATCCGAAAGACGCATCAGAAAGATGAATGTATTGGCGATCACTTGTCTGAACACCGATGCGTGTTTTACATTGAAAGCAATATAAAATCACACTGCTATTTGCTAGATGCGTGTTTGGGTCCAAAAGACAGATCCAAACACGCATCTAATAACTTGCAAACATACCCTAATAGAAAATATACTAGTGGACGTGCAAACATACACATTTGTATCTATCATAAAAATGGAAACAAATCTACCCAATCAAATTGCCGGCAAAAATCCAATAAAAAAAACTTATTTCTATAATCCGGTATAAATAAAACGGTAGATTATAGTACTGTTCAATGTGGGCTGAACGAAATTTGACCACAAAATCTGTGCAAATAAAAACTCTGTACAAAACTGATACCGTGAACAAGGGCAAAGTTTGACGCCCGAAACGCGTTGGTTTTTTCGCGACAACTTTTTACCCTCTGCACTACTGCATCTATTATGAATAAAGATTTGAACTTTTATATTCCACTGGCAGAAAAAGTTCCTACTTTTTTTGCATAATAGAAAATAACTATGGATGTGCAAAAAATAACAATTTGTATCTATATAAAAAATAAACAAATCTACCCAATAAAAATTTGCCGAAAAAAACTGTTGACGACAAATACAAAGCTTTTTGTTTGAGAAAAAAAGAAAAAAGTAAAAACAGATGTAAAACATATGCTCAAAACAGTGTACGACTAGAAAACACTTACCGTATACATTATAACATACACATGCTCAAATGTGATGTCAACCCTGCCTAAGGCTACGTCTACACGGCACTGGTATACAGTCGGATATTTAAGCAGATTCAGTATTTAGAATCTGCAAAAATCCAACTGTAAATCATCCCCATAGACCTCAATAGAAAATCCAAGCTATAGTCTATACAGCTTGGATTTTTCTGAGGTCAGTTTTCAAATCCAAATAAAAAAAAACTTATTTCTATAACCCGGTAGAAATAAAACGGTAGATTATAGTACTGTTCAATGTGGGCTGAACGAAATTTGACCACAAAATCGGTGCAAAAAAACCTCTGTACAAAAACAGATTGTAAAATATTGGTCGAAATCTATAACAAAATCCGACGGTATTTTACAATTGCTGTGTACACACAGCCTAACACATATAGAGATGATTGTGAGACAGCACCTACATGAGATCCGCCCCCTGACTAGATGAATCTAAGGGTGTATTCACACAGTGCGCTAAGGCCATGTCCCCACGGCACAGGTTTTCGGCCAGTTTTTCAGCCGGTTTGCGGTTTTTCAGACCGCCTGAAAAACCGGCCGAAAACGAGCACAATTGTGCTCTATGGAAAACCCGTGCAGCAGACCCCATTGCACGGGTTTTCCGCCCGGCGGTTTTATCGACGGCGTTAAAACATTGAACATGCACTATGTGCTGCTCAAAGGGAGGGGGAAGGGCTGTTCTCCGCTCATCGCGGAGAAAAGCCGCCCCGCGGCCGGTTTTTGTCCACTGCCGTGTGAACGGCCCCTAACCCTGCTCACAAACTGAACCCTTAGGCTATGTTCACACGGCTTATTGTGGGCCGTATCTCGCATCGTACTGCGCGAAATACGGAGCGAGATACGTCCCAGTCTTTAAACGGAAAATCCACAGTTCTCATAGAGAACTATGGATTACGTCTCCTCTCCCTGCTCGCAATACAGCGACCGGGGAGAGAAGTGACATGTCAATTATTTATGAGAATAATGCATGTCTATGGGGCCGGCGGGCTGCCGCCCTCCCGCCCCGCCCCCGTACACACGGCGTAATTGCGGGGCGAAATACGTCTCGCAATTAAGCCGTGTGAACTCAGCTTTAAATGCATACAGTTAAATGACATACTGCAATCTGCCACCGTCTTGTGATGAGGTAATCAGCTGTGGGCATTTTGCAAGTGATAAACACTTAGGGCCACACGTATGAAAACTGTCTCAAACTGTCTAAAACCCACTCTGTTGCCCATAGCAACCAATCAGAGCGCCCCTCTCATTTTTCAGAGCACTATATGAAATGAATGGGGAGCTCTGATTTGTTGCTATGGGTAACAAAGTGAGTTTTAGACCTAGACAGTTTTCATACATGAGGCCCTAAATGTTTCTCCTGTAAAAACTTCATGACCAAATTCTGACTCACAAAACCACTCACATTTTTTTTTAATAATGCAGCTTTGTTACTAAATCTTGATACTAACATTGATAAGTAAAAATAATGACAAACTGCGGGGGTCACTCACGTGGCATTAACCTTATGAAGTTCACCTCTGATCGCATCAACATCTTCATTCCTGAGAAGGTATAGAAAATGAAAAATAATATCTGTATAAAGCACGGGATGCTAATAATACTGGATGTGTAACGCACCGCTCACTCTGCACGACGCCCCGGCTGAGAGGGACAGAGAGATTTCACCAGACTGTGCCCGGTGATGGGCATCAGACATGGGCTGACTGTACACTGCACCTGGGTGTAAGAATAATGCTTCAATCCACCTAATCATGCAGAATTTTGGAAACGGAAGCCCCAAAGGGAGCAGAAGGGCACCCTACGGGCCATCCCCACTTCCCGTAACAAAAGCCATAAGACACAACCTGGTAGAAGAGGGTCTTTTTTTCTAGGGATTCTCAAGTTTTGGGGAAATAACTGTTAAAATGGGCTTGTTTGCCCTCTACTGGGGTCCCTCCCAGAACCGACTTTCCCAAATTATGGCAACCCCACAATACCGGGAGGAAACAGACGGCCCCAAAAATCATTACTAAGGTGCAACTTTACAGTCTTCATAAAATAATCAAACTGTATCCAGAATGTATTTACACTGTGCCTATTCAGTATTTATTTTCCCCCATAGAAAATTAAAAAATTTGTACCTTTTTACCATAAAAATTTTCTTCACTCTCTCCCCCCAAATATATAAACACGCTATGTTTAACAAGATCCACCAAGTATCTAATGCAATCTTTAAAATGTATCCAAACTAAATCTAGAACATATTCCAGAAACATATTTTTTAACCCAAAAATTTTTTTATTAAAAAACTTGACGCAATACCCACACACAACACCCACCGCTTTTTATCTCCATTATATACCCACACTGTACCTCTATATATCATCTCCATAATATATCCACACTGTAACTATACCGCTTCTATAATGTATCTGTATCATCCCCATGATATTCACTGTGTATCTATATATACCATCTCCCTGATAGATGCACATTATATCTATACCACCTCTATAATATCATACATCTCCAGAAACCACACTTACCTATACCCCTCATAATGTATCAAACATCTCCATGAAAAACCACACTGTCCCTTACCACCCTAAAGTATCAATACTTTCTCCATGATATATCCACACTGAATTATACCCCTCATAATGTATACTTCCCAGAAAATCTACCTGTATTTTAAACCACCTCTATAATTATATTTTTCTCCATATATACCACACGATCAACCCCTCTAAAGTTCAATACTTTCCCCATATAATCACATTTCTATCCCACCCTATAAGAACTTTCCCCCTGATAAACCACACTGTATCTATACCACCTCTATAATGTATCAATACTTTCTCCATGATATATCCACACTGTATCTATACCACCTCTATAATGTATACTTTCTCCATGATATATCCACACTGTATCTATACCACCTCTATAATGTATACTTTCTCCATGATATATCCACACTGTATCTATACCACCTCTATAATGTATCAATACTTTCTCCATGATATATCCTCACTGTATCTATACCACCTTTGTTTTGTATCTATTCCATCTCTAATATATCCACACTGTATCCAAACAGCCTCTATAATGTACCTATACCACCTCCATAATATATCCACACTGTATCTATACCATTTCCACACTGATGACCGCTTCATTGTAAACAATGCCCTTTGGAACCGGATGATGAACACCGCACAACTCCGGGCACATTTAAGGGAGGTGAGAGGCAACCAAGTGCACACAACCACCTAACCATTTACTCTGCACTAACGACCTACCACACCCCCGGGGGGGCACGGGCAGGGTTTTGCAGGGGCCAGGGACATCTACCTGCAAGGACCATGATCCCAGCTTGTTCAATATGAAAGTCATTACTGTGAGCAAAATTAGGGCCACCACGATGTGGAACCTCAAAGGGCACATGCATCACCCCGGGCAGGTCCACAGGTCCCCTTGCTGGTCACTACACACAGACCATGATACTAACTTAAGAATGGTCTACGTACACTTTTTTTGCCTTTCACCCCCTTTAAACGGTCTGGAGTTGTGGGGTTTTCCCACCGGTTCTGCAGGACTTTTTTACAGTGAAGTGGTCATCAATGTGTGATGAGCCAAAGGACTTTCAATCTTTCCCTTTTCTGTGACTCTTCCAATCTCCTTATTTCTTTGCAACCTGCTGATGACGTCTGTGAAAACCTAACCCCGGGGCTATTTCCCATCTGAAGCATCCCTTGAAACCTTGCAATGGTGAGGTATGTTGAAGGTGTTGAACTTTGAGGACTATTAAATCCCAATTCAAATTTTACCCTAAATTTATTGGACGATTCAGGGATCAAAACACCTGTTTTGGGGTTTTTTTCCATTAAGTTCCTTGTTAAGATCAGAATTTTGCAAAAAGTACTGAAACACGAAAATTTTTACATTTTCATTCTAAAGTTAAAGGTTGTCTCACACAAAAACGCTTTTTTTAATTTAAAAACTTGCCCCAAAAAAAAGTCACTTTTCAAAATTGTCTCCCTGATCTCCCTATAGGGTGCCCCGCTGGGCCTATACTACAGACCCGTGTTTTCAGCAGCTCATCACTTTAGGCCAGTAGAAATATAAACCGCCTCTGAAAATTAAAAAAAGAAACTAAAAACAGGGGAAAAGGTAAGATCAAACGATAGTACACAACCCCTTTTTGAGATGGTCAATTTGTGCATTTTAATTTTTTTTTTTTAAAAACGTAGTTCATCCTGAAATTTCCCAAAAACAAAAAAACCCAAATAAACCCAACAATCGAGTGTATGTAGTAGTGTGGGATATATTATATAATAATACACACACACACAATCATACCACCTCTATATTGTATCTATACCTTCTCCATGATGTATCCACCCTGTAACTATATATATATATATCCACCCTGTACTGTAATGTATCTAAACCATCTAAATGATATATCTCACTGTTTCTATTTAAACAATCTTTATTGTATATCCACACTCTATATAAACATTTTGTCCAAAATATATCATCACTTTATCTATTGGGTTTTTACAATTTACGAACTATCTCTACATCCCTAAAATGGTAGTTGTTGAAGAGGGGGTAAGCCCCAAAGGAGACATTTCTTCTGGGAAAAAGGGGTAAAGGGAAAAGATTTCCCCCAAGACAAGAAAAAAATGTCCTCTGCCCCACCTTTGGGGTAGCTCCCTGAACAGGGGGCGACCCAATAAAGAGCCTTAAAAATACTTTAGAATACCAAGCCAGAATTCCCATATAAAACAAAAGAGTAACCTAGATATTTTGGAGTTCTCATCAGTACAGAACAATTCCCCGCTAAAGCTACTTTAGCTCTCCCAGCCAGCAAAAATTGTGCTCTAAAAAAATGAGATGGCAACAACCAAAACAGCTGTCTAGAAAGCGACTTCCTTTTGGAGAAGATCCTGGCTTGGCTAAAATTCCTAGTCATGTTTAAGATCCTTTAAAGGGGTTTTGCCCCACCAAATTCCTTTCCTCCCCCTTTTCACACAGAGAAATAAAACAAAGCATCGGTTACGAACGGCACAGGGGTGAGAGGGGGGGGGGGGAACAGAGAGGAAAAAAAGAGAGCGTCTCAAAAATAACCAAATAATAACATTACAACAGTGGATTACAAACAGCAACACAGGCTCAACACGCACTTTCTCCCCTGTCCCTTTAAAGCTCAATCATGTTCCCTGTCATCAAAGTGGTTCACGCAACACGGGCCAATCAGCTCCTTCAGTGTCCTGTCGGCTGATGCAAACTTTTTAGGTAACTAAGGGGACTGAGCAATGCTTTGCTCTCACAGCTTCACTTTTTGTTATCCAAAAATATTTAGAAAAGTGATTAAATACCCATTTTTGGGGGATCCCATGCAAAATTCATCGTGGGCAAAACCCCTTTAAAGGGTGGCTTGATTTACTGTTACCTCGATTGGTGAACTAGATAACAGAAAATTTTTCCTTCTGGGGAAAAAGCAATATATATATATATATAAATAATAATAATAATTTTTATATAAATAATTATAAATATATATATTAACATATTGCTTACGATAAAACAAAGCTTTTTCTAGAAATCTGTGCATCTTTTTTTTTTAGAAGAGATGACCTAATGGGAAGCAGGCACTGATTACCCAGCTTATCTTACCATGCAGTTCCTCTCGGATGAACCCCAGGACTCGACAGAAGACACCCAGTTGTGGGATCAATGAATCCAGCCCTAACACCACTAACTCTCCCTCCGTTGGTGGGCCCAAATAACTGCACTCTCTCCCCGCAAGGAACAATACGATTTGGGTAAGGGGGGCAAGAAGAGGAAGAGAAGGAAACCATATCATACACACATACAGTTGGCGCCACAAGTATTTGGACAGTGACACAATTTTCCTCATTTAGCCTCTGTACATCACCACAAAAGATTTAAAACAAAGTCATCAATATTTGGTTGAAGCGCAGACTCTCAGCATTAACTCACAGCGTTTCACAAAAAATATTGCACTAACTCCTTAAGGACTAAGCATTTTTTTCCATTCCCATTTTACAAAAATCTTAACTTTTTTATTTTTCCATTGACATAGCTGTATGGGGGCTTATTGTCTGCAGGAGGAGTTGTATTTTTCAAAGTCACTATATTGCGGTACAAACAACTTAGTAATTGTCACGGTTTTCATCACGGTCCCTGCCTTGGATCACGGATGTGCCCGCATCTCCGCACCTGCTGTTGTGAACTCCCTGCCTCACCCCGCCTGGCCTATCCGCATCATGCGACTTGTGGTTTCCTGTGCACCATATGGCACAAATCATGTTTTGTCTTTGTTCCACAGGACAATTATTATGACAAATAAATATAAATATATATTAAAAATAAATATATAATTTAATATTATATAAATATATATATATATATATAAAAAAAAATTTAAAAGGTATATACCCGACCTTAAGTAGAGTCAATGGGAAAAAAGCAAATAAACAACGTCAAGGGAAGGGAAGGACTGGAGACATATGCGGTATTGCTATTGCAGAGTGGGGAAGTCTCTTTAGGTTATATCTATAATTAGGAGTTGTGGTTCTTGTTGACCCGTTTTTGCAGTATTACTACCATTTTTATTTTTGTTCTATATTCATTAATTAATTTTCTACAATAAAGATTTATTTTTGTATATTATTTGTGGTGCTTCTATTATAATAGGTAATTGTTTTCTGCTGGACAAGATGTAGTTTCCACTATAATTATTTTGGGTTGCATTGGATTTATTAACTTTTATTATTTTTTTTGGGGTGGGAGGATGGAAAAAAGCAATTTTCCCAATGTTTTCTGTATATTTAAGGCATTCACCATGCAGTTGCAATAACAAGTCAAATTAATTATTAGGGTCGTTATGACCTCAGCAGTACCATATGTGCACTCTCTTTTGTAGGTTACCACTTTTTTTTTTAAAGTAAAATCTATTTTAATGGAACAATGTGTATTGTCGTTTGATTTTTTAACTATAATTGTTTTTTTCGTTTTTTTAATTTGACCAGGGGACTTTACATTTGATCCTTTAATCACTTATATAATGCTTTGGTAGGCTCAGCATATTAAAGCATTACTGCTTGTGAGTGTAAAACAGACAACTTATTAGGCCATCCCTCTGGCACAGACTTTTAGGGCGCATCCCCACGGCAGTGGACAAATACCGGTCGGTTTGCCGGCCGGTATTTGTCCTGGTTTGCGCCCGTCCCCCTGGCCGCGGGGTGGAGGAGGGGGGGACGGCTTTTCTCCGCGATGAGCTGAGAAAAGCCCTCCCCCTTCACATTGAGAAGCACAGATTCCGTCCGAAAACCAGACAGAAGAATGAACATGCTCAATGTGTTGCCGCCGGACCGCCGGCGGCAAAACCGCCCGACGGAAAACCCGTGCAGTGGGGACTGCTGCACGGGTTTTCCATAGAGCACAATTGTGCTCATTTTCGGACGGATTGTCAGGCGGCCGAAAAACCATGCAGTGGGGACATGCCCTTAGGCTCTTAGGAAAATAGCCATCTCCCCATCTAGCAGTTTATGAGGGCTTTGCGGATCTGCTCCCCGTCAGAAGTGTGTATAACAAAAACTTTATATCCAGCAATCCCAATAAAGGATTAAAAATTCTCCAAAATGTATTGTAGTTTCATAAAAATCCAAGTTTTAAGTAGAAAATCACAGACGTAGTACAGGCTATGACGAAGAACACAAATTGTTGTTAGGAACGTGTCAGCTGCTTTTTTTTGCCTGTTCTACCTCTGTGACTATCTACTTATACCTTAGCAGACCTGAAAGCCTGGGCCCTCTTCCTCTGTGAAACCACTTAGATACTGCAGTCACTATTTCCCACAGCATCTGAAAGGTTAAATGTCCAGGATCTGCGTTATCCCTGGTGCTGGAGCCTGGCTCCTGCTGCAATTGTGCAGGTGCAGAAGCTGTGCCCGCACGATCACAATCACATAATCTTACACCATTTTGCATCAACGAGCCACCGCTGCCAGTGTACATGCACATGATTATGCGCTAACAGTTTAGGAATTATAGGTATTTTTCATACATATCCTTTATTTTTACAGGCTGTTTGGACAAGCTATAATTAGAAAAATAATTTTATACCTGGATTCATATACTTTGTAGGTTACATCTGTCCGCAGTCTGGAACCAACATCACCAAATGCTGTGTATCTTCCCGAGTTGCTTTGCCAGGACTTGATTGCAGCTGCCTTTAGATGTTGCTTTTTGTTTTTTTTTAGGTCAATCCCCTTTACCTAATGTAAATTAAAAAGCAGTTCAAATAGGTTGACGTCAGAAACTGACTCAGACATTTAATGGGGTTGTCTCACTACAAAGATCATAGTTTAAAATAAGTGGACCAAAAATGTAAGCATGTATGTTCTTTGTTACCATTAGCAAAGTGCTATGGTTTATGAGAGCGGGTTGCTTTAAGTGGGTTTAGCAACCGTGTTTCAGCCCAGGTCGGGTAACGCCCCGCTACTGTATTACTGGCTGAGTGTTCTGTGCCGCCCAGGTCAGTGAGAGAAAGGGAGAGGGGGAGAGAGAGAGGGCGAGGGAAAGACTTTTGTGCCTCATGTACAGTCCCACGTAAATCAAAATTAGAGAGAACACAGCAGTCCCACACAAATGACATACAGAGAGACAAAGAACACAACTGTACTGTGCAGCCAAACTTACCCCAACTTTGAGACCAATGCCATCCCACGAAAATCAGAGAAACAACTGAATTTTGCAGCCCCACTAAATCACTTGTGACTAAAGACGGGGCAGTCCATGTAAATCAGAGAGAGAACACAGCGTACTGGGGAAAGTCCCACTAAAAAAATTGAGACAGATGTGCAGTCCCACGTAAACCACACGTGAGACAGATGTGCCATGTAAACATAAAGATAAAGCGTATATAGTTTTGATCCGCAGGATATATCACTGTGTGTGTGAGAGCGAGAGTAAAAAAAAATGCACCCATCATTCCCAGAGTCTTGAATGTCAAATGCCCATTTTAGTTACAAAGTATGTAGAGGGAGCAAGAAATTTAGATCTACAATATCAAGTTACTCTTAGTTTTTTTCATTTCCCAAATGACCCCCAATTTAACAGTGAAACCACCCCCCTTCCCCCCCGCTCACACAGAAAAAACAAAAATTGCCATTTGGGGGGGGGTATGTCTGCGGGAAAGTGAAGATACACCCGCAGGGAGGAGAAAAAACCCCCCTCCATTTCAAAAACCCTGTTTGGCAACCGCACAAAAGGCTGCCAAATGCGGAACGAAAACAACCCCTTTAAAAATTTTTTCCATCTCTTTAAACCTTAACATCCTTGATTTGGGGTTTTCTAAAAACTACGGGGCAGTCCCCCCATCTAAAACTGTGAAGCACAATACTAGAATTTCTGAGGAATTTGACTGAATCTTTAGCCGGGGGGGGCAGCTCAAAAAACTCCAGTCTCATCCGCTGTTACCCGCAGACATTGGGGGGGGGGGCCCCTAAAAAACCAGTGACCCAGTTCCCCTTGTTGGTAAAACAAGCCCACGCCAAAAAGCCGACCTCCACTAGGGTTTTTCAGAGACGGAGTATGCTTTTAGGGCATAAGCCCCCGTTCAAACGGTTTTTTTTCCCAAATTTTTGATACAAGTTCATCTGTTTTTAATCTGTCCAAAGAATTTTGTTCCAGGATGTTGCGCCTTTTTGGATGTTTTTTTTACACATTTTTTTTCTGGGCCCCTTTTTTTTATGTTACCATGTTTTTCCATCTTCCATTCTCTGTATTTACCGTATTTTTCGGACTACAAGATGCACTGACCACCAAAAATTTTTGGGATGAAATAGGAAAAAAAAAATTTGAAGGAAAAAAACTGGCTGAAGTGTATTTTTTTGTTGTACCATTTTGCTATGAATTCATTTTTTTTTTATCACTTTTTATTCCAATTTTTGGGGATGTGAAATGACCAAAAAACCCACATTTTTGGCATTTGGAATTTTTTTTCTTCAGCGAATAACTGAAGTTGATTTTTTAAAAGACGAACCTTTTAAAGGACTTTGGGGATATCATTTACGCATAACTTTATTATTTTTTTTTTTTTATTTGTAAAATGGCCAAAGGGGGCAATTTAAACTTTTTTTTTTTTTTACTTTAATACTTAGTCCCCCTAGGGTACTTTACGACTAAGGGCACAATCCCCTTTTCCAAAAACGCAGGGTTTTTCTAATGTATTCTAATATAAAAATTTTCACTCATTATCTTTTACACCCTAACCATGGCAAGGTGTAATAGGTGTATATACATGGCAGCACGGAAAACCTTTCAAGGGGGTTTTTTAGCTGTCCCGGGAACACTGGGGGGGGGGGGTTTAAAAAAAGGGAGGAGCAACACCGTTCCTCATTCAGCTAGAAGCCTTGGTGTCTAAGGCGTTAACAGCAGGTTGGAGCCGCCCTCAGCTGTACAGTACTATCTGGGGCCAGCAGAAGACTACAGTGCGGCAATGCTGCAAGAAGCCAGCGGCGAGGTCTAACCCCTTAAAAATCCTCGCCTTTTCCCCTACAAATTCCCCACTCCAGCCTCCTGCCACTCTGAGACAGTACATTCGGTCTATAAGATACACCCCCCATTTTCTAACGAAATTTGGGGGGAAAAAAGTACGTGTTATAGTCCGAAAAATACAGTACATTCGTTACGGCATCTCTTCATTTTATATTAGCACACTACCCCCCTTTACGGGATTTTTTTAAATTTTGCTAGAAACTTGAAACCCCCTTTTCAAAAATCTAAAAGAATCAAAAAGTTTTTCCAAAAAAAAAATTAGGGGGGAAAAAAATAAAAAAAGTGAGAACACCCGCGGCACAGTGGGGACGGCAGCCCACCGGCCCCATTGACATGCATTTCTCCCCGGCCGTAAATTTGGGGGCAAATAAAGGGCATGTCAAATTTTCTCCCCGCGGGGTGCCCAAAACGATCGTATTGTACAGCAGGGGGAGGAGGCATAATCCATGAGAACTGTGGATTACCGTAATTTTAGCCCCTCTCCCGTTAAGCACAAATCCCGGAGAGAACCATCAATAACCTCCGCCGTGCTATCAGAGTTCACAGACAGGCAGTCAGGACACAAGTCAGAAAGTTATGTACATAGGGGAACTTTAAAAAAATAAAATAAAAAAAAATCATCTAAGAAAATCAACTCCCCGCCCCACAGGGGTTTTTGTTTAAACTGTTTGTTTTTTTTTATCTTTCCAAGAGCCGTAACTTTTGCTGCCATAGTAGACTTTTTATTTTGCAAGACAAGTTGTACTTTTTAATGGTATTATTTATCATATTATATAATGTGCTGGAAACATCCCCCCACCCCACTCCCCAAAAAATATATTATTGGGTTTGTAATGTTAAAAAAACGCAATTACTACATTTTATGTTTTTTTGGGGGGGGGGGAGGTGTCAGAAGTTATTGTGTAGTATAAGTGATGTAATCTTTATTCTGGTTGTAACAAATTTATATAGTTTTCTCTAGGTTTTACTACTTTTCACATTTTTTCCCAAATCTGCTTTGGAATACCGTTATAAGACCAATAACTTTTTTTTTTTTTCAATCTACCGACCAGTGTAAGGGTTTTGCTGGGTTTTTTTGACACTTTTTTTTTCCCAAAAATTTGGGGGACAACGCCAAAAAAACAAAAATTTTTCCATTGGATATTTTTTCTTCTGTTTGCTGTTCATCATTCGGGTTAAAAAATTAAATTTTTTTGGATTGGACTTTATTGCATTTTATTGCATGTGGCAATAATTAGGTTTAATTTTTCTTTTTTTTTATTTACTTTTAAAACGGCAAAAGGAAGGGGTTCTGAACTATTTTAATTTTTTCTTTATATTTTAAAAACTTTTAGTCCCCCTAGGGTACTTGACTTCTAAGGGACGCGATCACTTGTGCACTGTTCTACAAAATATTGTACACTTCTGGCTCACCTACTACACTCGGCATAGGCAGGGTATAATAGAGGTAGTAAGATGGCAGACCTGGGGGACAACATTAAAGGGTTGTAAACATTTTATTTAAAAGGTCTTCAGAATAAGGGGACTGAAAAAAAGTAATCGCAATTAGATTCATTAGCAAAGCTGTCTTGTATTCTTTTTCCTTTTCTTTGTTTCTGTTTACACGAAACCGCACCGGTCGGATCCCTCCCCCTTTGCATTCACTCTGAAGGTTTTTTCATTTTAAAATCCCCCCCACCCCCCCCCGTATTCACAGGAGCGAGCATTCCTTCTCTCTCACTCAAGAAAGGGGCCCCCGGCACATTTTCACTCTCACAGTCAAAAAAACAGAAAACACGCAGGGCTTCACAATCGGGAAACAGCACAATTGTGGTCGATCCCTGCCTCTCCTGCATAAAGGGAATCTGTGCCGTTCATAGAAAGCTGGATTCAATGTAACAAAACTCCAGCTGGAGAGGGGAAGAGATCATGGGGTCATCTGATTGAATGCAGCCTGTGGTATTATACAGCTCTTTCAAAAAAAACTGACGGAGAGACACAGGACATGTGGACCAGAAAGCGGGGGGGGATCTCGGGAGCCACATGAACATGAAGGAGAGGGGGGGGGGGGTGAGTCACCCACGAGAGGGGGAAAAAACACCCCTCATTTTTTAGATTTTTAGAAACTGAAAGCAGTAAATCGCCGAAACAAAAAAGCGATACATCCCCTTTAAAGCCCTTCCTGTCATAACAACGGCGATCTTGTCGCAATTGGTCGGCAGAACAGATTTACACCATTTTTCAACCACTGAGTTGCCACGGTCACATTTACTGCAGCATCTAAGTGGGTACATGGCTGGGAGAGGAGTCATCTCTGATCCCAGCCGCTAGTGACGCATGTTGGTTGTTATTAACATCCAGGACCCAACCTTTTATCTCCCTAATTTGTCATGAAATAATAAGATAACGGGCCACACCGGACCATGAAACTGCTTTTTAGTCAATTACATTTTCCAATTACTTTTGAGCCTGTGAAAATGAAGGGACTGTAGAAAGTACAAATGGCTGTAATACCTAATCGGATAATGCAATATTTTTTGCTAAACCTCTTAAATTAAAGACTTCAGACAGACATTGACTACGAAGCATTTGCATCCAGGTATCAAAAATAATCCTTATATGTATAATTATGTTAATTTGTTCAATGAGCCTGTGAAAATAAAGGGGTTGTGTGAAAAAATACCTGTAATTCCAAAACGGTTAATTCAATGTTTTTGTGAAACACTTTGAATTAAGGCTACACTTCAATCGCATATTGGTGGCCTCGTCTTAAAGGGAATGTGTCATCAAAAATGACTTATTGTTTAACTCACATTTTTATGTTCAACACATTTTTTAGGGCTTGTTCACAAGGAGTTTTCACTCCGTGTTACAAGCGCTTTGTAGATCCGTCTTGGGGACCGACAGAGCGGACCCCAAGACGGATCTAAACAATTAGCAGGGACTTTATCACTGCCGGCTATGAGAACACGCAGCGGCGTTCAAAAGCGCAGCTCGGGTCCATTTTTGACAGAACTGACATGCAATTCTTTGCAAGACGGACCCTTTTGAAACACGCAGCGGCGATCTCTCATGTGAACGCTGCTGCATCTTCCTCTTAGCCCGCAGTGATAAAGTCACTGCTAATTGTTAGATCCATCTTGGGGTCCGCTCTGTCAGTCCCCAAGACGGACCTGCAAAATGCTTGTAACACGGAGTGAAAACTCCGTGTGAGCAAGCCCTTAAGAATCTTTGTTTTTGTTTTCTTTTCATATCACTTTCAATATTTTTAATTATACTTAAATCCTGCAGTTTTCACTTTGGCCACTAGGCCTAATAATAGTCTGACACTTCCTGTTCTGTACAGAAAGATTCTCAGTTGTCTGCTCATTTTCAGCACAAAGAGGGTCGAACTGAAAGGATACATTAGTGTGAATAGATAACACAGGATCCACCAGTCACAAGAGGAGATGTCACAGTTCACCCTTTCACCTCCCTGCACAGTAACTTCTTCCCAGATCACATAGCATGACTAGAAAACTCTCCTATAGAAGTGAATGGGACTGAATCAGTCCTAAAGGGGTTGTTTCACTACATTGATTCAACTCCCCTCAGTCCTGTTTTCTTGGTTTCACTTTGAATTCAGGGGCGTGTTTACTGGCTTCCATTAGGCTGCAGTAGAAGCCAGGTCTGTAGATATAGCAATCAGCGCTGGCAGCCTATCATGAGAGATTGAACAGGTCTGTAGCTATATCGACCTGAGGAGCTGATGCAGCTAATACAAGAGGGGATATCTCAGAATAGGTGGGACACTGTTAATGGTCACATATTGCAAAGTGACTTGTTTTTGCAAGATCCTTAACAGTAAAAGCAATCCTTGTAGTGAGAAAACCCCTTTAAGTTTCCTGTGTGCATGAAGCTACTGTAAAGCATCTCTCTGACTGCTGCTAAAGTAGTGCAAACAAGGCCTAGTGGCCAAAGTGAAAACTGCAGGACTGAAGAATTATTAAAAAATATTGAAAGTGATATGGAAAATTAAAAAAGAAAAACCAAAAATTCCTAAAAAATGTGTTTAACATAAAAATGGGACTTAAACAATGACTCATTTTTTGATGACACATTCCCTTTAAAGCCATTGTGGTGATGTACAGAGGCTAAAATACAAAAACTGTGTCAAAATGCCTCTGGACCTAAACTTATGAAATTTCACATTAATTTGTCCCGACAAAGGGGGGAAATAAATCCCCCCCTGTTTTAAAACAAGGAAGGGTAAGCCCTAATATGCATGACACACGTACACAGAAGAGGAGAATCACAAGATTTCTACCTGAAATTTCCCAAGAACACTCCCAACCCGCAGGATCCGGGTGAAAAGGGGTAAACCCGTATTTAAAACACACAAAAAATCTGGGACCCGACACCTAAAGCACCCATCTGCAGGACCCATGGTCAGGAGAAACAGGAGGGGGCAGTACCCTGTATAATACTCACAAACCCTCCTACCTGGAGACTTGGGGAAACAATGATGTCCAGGCCGGGCCCGCCAAACTCTACAGGGGGACAAGTCCCCAACGTCACCTGGGACCAAACACAGGGGAAAAACAATTTTGAATACAAAATAATTTGTTTTGTCCTCACATAAAGGGGCGACAAATGGGAGCGAGGCGGCATTAAACAATTGGCCTTGTGCAAAAGTGGTCAGATGTAGGGGTGCCACCTTCTGTTACTGCACCCTATGGGGGCGCCCAAACCCCGTAAAATAGAGCAAAACCCCGCCCCCTGGGTTTATGCCCCCTCACACCCATCTGTCTCCACACCCCCCTCTAACCTGTCATACCCATGCGCCCAAACTCTCTGCCCCTCACAACCCTCTGTCCACACACACCTAGTCTCCACACCCTCTGCCCCCCTAAGCCCTTCTCTCTACACCCTCTGCCCCCTCACACCTTCTCTCTACACCCCTCTGCCCCCTCCCCACCTTTTTTTTTCCCTTTTTTTTCCCCCCCCCCCCTTTTTGTTTCGTTTTTTTTTCTTTTTTTTTGTTTTTTCCCCCCTTTTTTTTCCCCCCTTTTTCCCCCCCCCTTTTTTTTTTTCCCCCTTTTTTTCCACCCCTCCTCTCTACACCCTCTGCCCCTCACACCTTCTCTCTACACCCTCTGCCCCCTCACACCTTCTCTCTACACCCTCTGCCCCTCACACCTTCTCTCTACACCCCCTGCCCCCTCACACCTTCTCTCTACACCCTCTGCCCCCTCACACCTTCTCTCTACACCCTCTGCCCCCTCACACCTTCTCTCTACACCCTCTGCCCCCCCCACACCCCTTTTCTCTACAACCCCCTTTTGCCCCCCCACACCTTCTCTCTACACCCTCGTGCCCCCTCCCCCCTTCTCTCTAAACCCTCTGCCCCCTCACACCTTCTCTCTACACCCTCTGCCCCCTCACACCTTCTCTCTACACCCTCTGCCCCCCCTCACACCTTCTCCTACAAACCCTTTTGCCCCCCCCCTTTTCCCCACCCTTGGGCCCCTTTTTTTTTTTTTTTTTAAAAAAAAAAAAAAAACCTTTTTAAAAATTTTAAAATTCCTGGGGGTTTAAAATTTCTTTCTTTAAATTTTGGGGTCACAAAACCCCTTCCTCTAAAACCCTTCCCCCTGCCCCCCCACACCTTCTTTTCTAATCCCCCCCCCTAACCCTTTCCTCCTACCCTCCCGCCCCCCTCAACACCTTCTCTCTAACCCCCCCCCCGCCCCCTCACAAACCCCTCTCTAAAAAATCTGCCCCCCACACCTTTTCCCCTACACCCTCTGCCCCCTCACACCTTCCCTAAAAACCCTCTGCCCCTCCCACCTTCTCTCTACAAAAAAACCCCCCCTGCCCCCCCACCCTTCCTCTCTACACCCTCTGCCCCCTCACACCTTCTCTCTACACCCTCTGCCCCCTCACACCTTCTCTCTACACCCTCTGCCCCCTCACACCTTCTCTCTACACCCTCTGCCCCCTCACACCTTCTCTCTACACCCTCTGCCCCCCTAAGCCCTTCTCTCTACACCCTCTGCCCCCCCCAAAACCCTTCTCTTTTACAAAAACCCCCCCCCCTCACACCTTCTCTCTTAACCCACTTCCCCCTCACAAACCTTTCTCTACACCCTCTGCCCCTCACACCTTCTCTCTACACCCTCTGCCCCCTCACACCTTCTCTCTACACCCTCTGCCCCCTCACACCTTCTCTCTACACCCTCTGCCCCCTCACACCTTCTCTCAAAACCCCCTCCCGCCCCCTCCCCAACCCCTTTCCCTCTACACCCTCTCCCCCCCAAACCCCTTCCCCTCTACAACCCTCTGCCCCCCCACACCCTTTTCCCCTACACCCTCCCCCTTTCCCCCCACAAACCTTTTCTCTACAACCCCCCTGCCCCCCCAAAAACCTTCTTTTCTACACCCCCTGCCCCCCCCAAAACCTTCTCTCTACACCCCCTGCCCCCCCACACCTTTTTCTCCTTTTCACCCCCCTTTCCCCCTCACACCTTCTCTCCCACACCCCCCCGCCCCCTCCCCACCTTTTCCTACACCCCCTGCCCCCCACACCCTTTTCTCAAAACCCCCCTGCCCCTCACAACCCTTTTCTCCTAAAACCCCCCCCCCCCTCACACCTTTTTCTCACAACCCCCCCAGCCCCCCCACCTTTTTCTCACACCCCTCTTCCCTCACAAAAAACTCTCTACACCCCCCCACCCCCCCCAACCCCCTTCCCCTACACCCTCTCCCCCCCAAACCCCCCTTCTCTCTTTCAACCCCCCTGCCCCCCCCACAAATTTTTTCTACACCCCCTGCCCCCCCCTCACACCCTTCTCTCTCACCCTTTTGCCCCCCTCCAAAACCTTCCTCTACAACCCCCCTGCCCCCCACAAACCTTCTCTCAAAACCCCCCCTGCCCCCACAAACCCTTTTCTCACACCCCCCTGGCCCCCCCACCCTTCTCCCCTACACCCCCTGCCCCCCCCCCTTTTTTCTCTAAAACCCCCCTGCCCCCCTCACACCTTCTCTCAAAACCCCCCTGGCCCCCCCCCAACCCCCTTCCCCTCTACACCCCCTGCCCCCCTCACACCTTCTCTCTACACCCCCTGCCCCCCCACCCCCTTGATCCCTACACCCTCTGCCCCTCACACCTTCTCTCTACACCCCTCTGCCCCTCACACCTTCTCTCTACACCCCTCTGCCCCCTCCCCCAATTCCCTTTTCCCCCTACACCCCTCCCGCCCCTTTACCCCCTTCCCTCAAAACCCCCCCCCCCCCCTCTCCCCCTCCCCCCCACTTCTCTACACCCCTGCCCCCCCCACAAACCCTTTTCTCTACACCCCTCCGCCCCCCCCTTCTCTCTACAAACCCTCTTCCCCCCAACCTTCCCTCTACAACCCCCCCCCACCAAAACCCTTTTCCCTACACCCCTGCCCCCCACACCTTCTCCTACACCCCCCCCCCCCCTCACCCCTTCTCTCTACACCCCCTGCCCCCCACACCTTCCTCACACCCCCTGCCCCCTCCCCACCTTTTTCCCCCACAAACCCCCGCCCCCCAACACCCACTCTCACACCCCCCTTCCCCCCCCCCCCCCTTCCCTCTACAACCCCCCTGCCCCCCCCCACCTTTTTCTCTACAACCCCCCTGCCCCCCACCAAACCCTTTTCTCTACACCCCCTGCCCCCTCACACCTTCTCTCTACACCCTCTGCCCCCTCACACCTTCTCTCTACACCCCTCTGCCCCCTCACACCTTCTCTCTACACCCTCTGCCCCCTCACACCTTCTCTCTACACCCCTCTGCCCCTCACACCTTCTCTCTACACCCCTCTGCCCCCTCACACCTTCTCTCTACACCCCTTTCCCCCCCCACCTTCTCCTTCAACCCCTCTGCCCCCCTCACACCTTCCCTCTACACCCCCGGCCCCCCACACCTTCTCTCTACAACCCCTTTCCCCCCCAACCTTTTTTTTCTAAACCCTCTGCCCCTCACACCTTCTCTCTACACCCCTCTGCCCCTCACACCTCCCCCTACACCCCTCTGCCCCCCCACAAACCTTTTTCTCAAAACCCCCCTGACCCCTCACACCTTCCCTCTAACCCCCTCCCTGCCCCCCCACACCCTTTTCCTACAACCCCCCTGCCCCCCACACGTTCTCTCACACCCCCCCCCACACCTTTTTCCTACACCCGCGCCCCCTCCCCACCTTCTCTCCCCAAAACCCTCTTTCCCCCCCACATTCCTCTCTCAAACCCCCACCCCCCTCACAAACCCCTCTCCCCCTGGGCCCCCTCAAAACCTTCTCTTCCCCAAAACCCCCTTTTTCCCCCACACCTTCTCCCCTAAAAAACCCTCTCCCCCCCCACACCTTTTCTCTACCCCCCGCCCCTCACCACCTTCCCCTCAAAACCCTCTGCCCCCCCCACCTTTTTCTCTACAAACCCCCTGCCCCCCTCAACAAACCCTTTTCTCTACACCCCTCCCCCCCAAAACCCTTTTCTCTTTCAAACCCCCCCCCCGCCACAAAAACCCCCCCCTCTACAACCCCCCTGCCCCCCACACCCCCTCACCTTCTCACTTCACCCTCTGGCCCCCTCACACCTTCTCTCTACAAAAAACCCTGCCCCCCACACCTTCTCCCCTACAACCCCCGCCCCCCTCCCAAAACCTTCCCTCTAAAACCCCTCTCTCCCCCACACCTTTTTCTCTAACACCCCCCCTTTCCCCCCCCAACCCCCTTCTCTTTTACACCCCCCTGCCCCCTCCCCCCCCCTTCTCTCTACACCCCCTGCCCCCCCCACAAAACCTTTTCTCTACAACCCCTTCCCTTTCCCCCTCACAAACCCTTTTCTCTACACCCCCCACCCCCCCCTTCTTTTCTACACCCTCTGGGCCCCCACACCTTCTCTCCCAAAAAACCCCCCGCCCCCCCAAAACCTTCTCTCTACACCCCTCTCCCCCTCACACCTTCTCTCTACACCCCTGCCCCCCTAAAACCTTCTCTCTACACCCCTCTGCCCCCATCACACCTTCTCTCTCTCTACACCGCCCTGCCCCTCACACCTTCTCTCAAAACCCTCAGCCCCCTCACACCTTTTCCCCTACACCCCCTGCCCCTCACACCCTTTTCTCTACAACCCCCTGCCCCCCCACAAACCCTTTTCTTTTACACCCTCGCCCCCCCAACCCTCACCCCTTCTCTCTACACCCTCTGCCCCCTCACACCTTCTCTCTACACCCTCTGCCCCTCACACCTTCTCTCTACACCCCTCTGCCCCCTCACACCTTCTCTCTACACCCTCTGCCCCCTCACACCTTCTCTCTACACCCTCTGCCCCTCACACCTTCTCTCTACACCCTCTGCCCCCTCACACCTTCTCTCTACACCCCTCTGCCCCTCACACCTTCTCTCTACACCCTCTGCCCCCTCACACCTTACACAAACCTTTTCCCCCAAAAAACCCTCGCCCCCCCACAAAACCCCCCTCCTACACCCCCCTTCCCCCTCACACCTTCCCCCTTACACCCTCGGCCCCCTCACAAACCCTTTTCTCAACAAACCCCTGCCCCCTCACACCTTCCCTCTACACCCCTCTGCCCCTCCCCCTCACAAACCCCTCTCACCCCCACCCCCTTCTCTCTACAAACCCCCCGGCCCCCCCACACCTTTTCTCTACACCCCCTTTACCCCCCACACCCCCTTCTCTCAAAAACCCTCTGCCCCCCCTTTACCCCCCCCCCCCTCTAAACCCCCTCTGCCCCCTCACCCCTTCTCTCTACACCCCTCGGCCCCTCACACCTTCTCTCTACACCCCCTGCCCCCCCAAAAAACCCCTTTTCTCTACCCCCTCGCCCCCCCACAATCCCCTTTTTCTCTACACCCCCCTGCCCCTCACACCTTCTCTCTACCCCCTCTGCCCCCTCACACCTTTTCCTACACCCCCGCCCCTCACAAACCTTCCCCCTTTCAACCCCCCTGCCCCCCACACCTTCTCTAACCCCCCCCCCTCCCCCCCTCACACCCCCGCCCCCCTCCCCCTTCTTTTTCTACACCCCCCCTGCCCCTCACAACCTTTCTCTACACCCTCTTTCCCCCCCTCACACCCTTCTCCCCTACAACCCCCCTGCCCCCTCCCCACCCCCCCTTCCCCCTACAACCCCCCTTGCCCCTCACAACAACCCTTCTCTCTACAACCCCTGCCCCCTCACACCTTCTCTCTCCACCCCCGCTGCCCCCCCACAAACCCCTTTTCTACAAAAACCCCCTGCCCCCCCCACACCCTTTTCCCCTACAAAACCCCCCCCTTTTGCCCACACTTTGCCACAAAACAGCGGTCCCCCAATTTCACTCGCGTTGTTACCGTTTTTCCGGTTTTCTATGGGAAATGGGGTGGGGCCCATCTGGGGGCCGCCCCGCTCCCCCGGCTTTCCGCCCGAATAATACGGAGAACAGCGAGAAGGTGAGGGAAGTGCGCGAGCGACAACCGCCCCGCCCCCCCACCCCCCCCAAAGCAAACCTTTCCGAAAATAGATTTAAAGGGGGGGGGGGGGGGTTTTTTATAATACCAGGAGGAAGCATAAAATATGAGGATGGGTATACATTGACTAAGGGGTTTGGTTTTATACATTTCATGTAAGTGCCCGGGGGCAAATATAGTATAAGGCCCGGCGGAGGTTTGTATATACAGCTGTCACACAGTATAGAGACTGGCTTATATATCGGGCTGTCATATGTGTGTGCTCTATAAAGACAGGGAAGATACTAGACAGGGTTAATATATAGCACCAGAAGGAAGTATATGGAAGTGTATATAGAGACAGGAAGGACAGCGTATGGTGTGTGTATATATATATATATATATATATATATATTTATATACGTGTTTGTGTGGAATATATGGGAGTGTAATATGATGATATATATATATATATATATATATATATATATATACCTCTTCCTGTCGCTATATATGTTTGTGTGGAATGTATATGTTGGTGTGATATACTAGTGTGTATGTATATATATACACACACCTTCTCCTGTCACTTTATATGCTTGTGTGGGATATACATGGGGGTGTAATAAAGTGGTGTATATATATCAGGGCTGTGGAGTCGGCAAGCCAAAGCCCCGACTCCGACTCCTCAATTTCCCAAACCTCCGACTCCTGACTCCCTCATACTCGGCGCATGTTTAAGTGATAACTTTACTGTAGTAAAATGGTAACATCCGGCTGTTTATCACCTTATGATACAATGATCAAGCTATTTAGGTAGAACAGACACTGACAAGCAAAAGGGTAACAATGTTTTGATCTTTTAAACACTTGTGGGTAGAGTTGAAGAAAAAGCTTTATTTGTATACTAGTCCAGTCTGCACCAACATTGGGAATGTGGAGAAGAGACCTGGGATCAGATTTGAATCAAGACATGCTTGAATCTGATCCACGGCCCAGAAGGATTCAGGCAGTATTGAAAACCAAAAGGTGGATTTCCCAAATACAAACAAAATAATAAAAATTTACATTTTGATTTTTAGGAGCAAAACAGTAACAATGCAGTTACAGGAAAGAATCTGCAGATCTAAGCAGATGCTAAATACTTGCAAGTCAAATTTATGTATAAGATGTAAGATGACTGTATATAAAATTACAGTAGCCTCATGTACACAGCTGTAGTGGATGGAGAGATATGGAGCCTGAAAGTCACAAGTTCAAAACATTGTTACTATTTGCTTGTCAGTGTAAAATATATTTATTGGATATGACGTTAGGACACAAAAAAATTGTAAATATACAAAACACTGCAGGAATATTTATGAAGTCTCTGAATTTGTTCTGAGAAATAGTATTGCCTCCATCAGATCCTGCATACATGACCTCACATCTGATCTCATTATTTCCAGGCTAGGAACGGCCTCTCTACACTAACTTGGGTTTGGGCCAAGCGGTGACCACAGGGGCAACATCTCTAACAATGTCAGGGTATGAAGGAATTGCCTCAGCCACAGTCAGTTTTGATGAATGGTTGAACTCTTCTACTTCTTTGAAAGCAGGTGAAAAATTTTGCTGAAATCTGTTACCATGGGAGCAGAATCTTTTCCCCTGGGGCAGCGCTTTGCCTGCTCCATCTCATCACTTACACTCCTCATGTGATGAGGCTGAAGATAAGGGAAAGGCAGTAGCACTGGCCGGACCCAATTCCTCTTGCTCTTTGCATCGAACTAACTGGACCAACTTATTATATGTTTTGGGGAGTTGGAGTCGGTCCCTTTTATGACACTCCGACTACTGCAAAATAGGCACCGCTCCACGGCTCTGACCCCAAACAGCCCTGATATATAAATATATAATAATAATATATATATATAAAATATATATATATATATATATAATAAATTTTATATATATATATATATAATAAATAAATAATATAAACACTTCTCCTGTCACTATATAACACCTCCATATACAGTGGGTTGCAAAAGAATTGATGCTCCTTGAAATATTCCTTATTTTTATCCCTTACTGACATTTCTGCACATAAGGCAGATAGTCATAACACACAAAATAGCATCTACCATATGTCTACTGTATACAGTATTGGCATTATCTTTTAACTGTTTTTTTATGACATTAGAAGGCTTAGAAATTTAATAGCAAGTTTTCACAGTGGCCTGTATGTTAGATACCCTCAATAACTGACTCCTTATGGTATGTTCAAACGGCTTATTTAGCGTATTTTAGCGCGCATTTCACTGCGTATTGCGCTTAATTTGTGGCGAAATGTGCGCCGCAATTACGGTAATTCATAGCTCTCATAGAGTTATGGATTATGTGTTGTCTCTCAGCACGTACAATACAATCGTATTGTACGCGTGGGGGGAGAATTGACATGTCAATTGTTAGCGGCAAATACATCCCCACCGCCCCCCCCCCCCCCCCTGCTTTGGAATTACGCGCTGATCAGCGCGTGGTTCCAAAACACTCGGCATATTGCGTTGCGTACTATACGTGCTGCAATAAGCCATGTGGACATACCCTGAGAAACTACACCCCTTAAGTTATTCGATGTTTCACAGAAATTAAAGCAAAGTGGAAGTGAAATGTCAAAATGTAACTTTTCTTTGCAGATTTTCAATTTTAATCTGTTATTCACAGGAACATAGTAGATGTGACCAAGGAAATGCAACTTAATATTGATTCCCCAGATTCTGCCATTTCTGGACTTTGGGGTCACATTTTCATTTGGATATTTTTAGGAAATTTAATTTGTTCTAGTAATATGCAGTTTTGGCTGAAAATTTTCACTTTTGGAAGGAATCCTGGAAAAAAGCCCACCAAAATTTGTTACGCAAATTCTTCCAAGTTCGACAATACCCTATATGTGGGTGTAAACTGCTGCTTGGGTGCATGGCAGGGTGTACAAGGGAAGGAGCGCTATTTGGATTTTGCAACACAGATTTTGGTGGGGCCGTGTTGCATTTGCATAGCCCCTAAAGTACCAAAACAGGTGAAAGCTTCCAGAAGTCGCCCCACTTTGGATTCAACACCCCTCAGAGAATTCAAGGGGTGTGATGTGTATTTCAGGCCCAGAGGTGTTTCACAGTTTTTCTAGCATAGGGCTGTGTATATGGAAAAAGAATGCAGTTCCACCATTGTTATTTGGGTTTCAATTTTACAGCGTCCGGCGTGCGGTATAAATTCCTTGATAACTCGACCATGCAGGTCAGTACAATTACAACTATATAAATTTTTTATAGTTTTTTATGTTTTACTACTTTTACACATTAGAAATGTGTTTGTAAAAATAATGTGTTTTTATGTCATAATAGTCTGAAAGCGTTACCTTTTTTTTAATTTTTCTGAATATGGAGGTTAAGGGGTTAACTGGCTGTGACCGGAGCAAGCTCTGGTCTTGGGCAACAGAGCATGGAACCAGCTGTAATATACAGCTGGTTTCATGCAGCTCGGATCATGCAAGCTTAGCTTGTGAGCGGCAATTTGCGGGAACCCCGAAAGGAGAGAATGATGTACTGCCTCAGTATATCACAGTACATGTTGACATTCATGGTTCCCTCAATGAACTGTAGCTCTCCATAGCCAGTAGTACTCATGCAGCCCGAAGTCATGATACTCCCACCACTATGCTTGATTGTAAGTATGACATGTTTGCCTTTGTACTCCTCACCTGGATGCCTCCACACAAGCTTGACACCATCTGAACTAAATAAATTTATCTTGGTCTCATTAGAGCACAGGACATGTTTCCTTTAATCCATGTCCTTATTCTGCTTGTCTTCAGCAAACTGTTTGCAGGCTTTCTTATGCATTATTATTAAAGAGGCTTCCTTCTGGAACGACAGCCATGCAGACCAATATGATGCAGTGTGCGGCTTATGGTTATAGCACTGACAGGCTGACCCTCCACTCCTTCAACATCTGCAGCAATACTGGGAGTAGTCACATCTAATTTGAAAAGATAATCTCTGAATATGACACAGTGCATGTGCGCTCAACTTCTTTGGTGGACCATGGCGAGGCCTATTCTGACTTGAACCTGTCTTGTTAAACAGCTGTATGGTCTGGGCCACAGTGCTGCAGCTCAGTTTCAGGGTACTGGCAATCTTCTTATAGCCTAGGCCATCCTTATGTAGAGTAACAATTCCTTTTTTTCAGATCCTCAGTTTTTTGCCATGAGGCGCCAGGTTGAACTTCCAGTGACCAGTATGAGAGAGTGTGAGAGCAATAACACCAAATATAACACACCTGCGACCTTGTAATACTAATGAGTCACATGACACTGTGGAGAGAAAATGGCAAATTGGGCATGTTTGTCCATTTTCACTTAGAGGTGTACTCGTTTTTGTTACACATTAATGGCTTTGTGTTGAGTTATTTTGAGAACACACCAAATGTACACTATTATACAAGCTGTACACTGACTACTTTACATTGTATCAAAGTGTCAGATCTTCAGCGTTGTCCCATAAAAGGATACAATACAATAATTACAAAATTGTAAGTGGTGTGCTCACTTTTGTGAGATACTGTATACCTCCTGCTGTCACTATATAACTTCCCCATATACTTATAAATCCCATAGCCTTTGCGTGATAAATACCTAACAGGAACTTGGCCTTGCATAATCACTATTATGTTGCAAGGTCTCTCCTCGGCTACAGGTTAGTACAGACCATGGTAAGATGTCAGTGGCATGTCATGTATAGATATAGTGTTATATGCGGGTGCTAGTGTTTGTGCTGATATGAGGAGATTGCACATCTATGTATGTACAGTTGAAACCAGAAGTTTACATTCACTATATTAAAAGACACATGTGATTGTTTTTCTCACTATCTGACATGAAATCAGAATAAACCTTATCCGTTTTAGGTCAATTAGGAACCAAAATTATTTATATTTGCCAAGTGCCAGAATAATGAGAGAGAGAGAAATGTTTATGGCATTTTTATTACTTTCTGCACAGTTAAAAGTTTCCATACATTTCATTAGTATTTGGTAGCATTGCCCTTGAACTGTATGACTTTGGTCAAACATTTTGGATATCCTTCCACAAGATTTTCAGAATAGTTAATGGGAATTTTGGCTAATTTTTCCTGACAGAACTGGTGTAACTGAGCCATGCTTGTAGGTCGCCTTGCTCGCACCTGCCTTTTCAGCTTTGCCCAGAATTTTTCAATAGGATTGAGATCAGGGCTTTGTGATGGCCGTTCCAAAACATTGACTTGGTTAGGCTTAAAGGGGTGTTATGATTTCATTAAATGGTCTTCAGAATAAGGGGACAGTGAAAACAAGCAACTTTGCAATTGGATGTCATTAGCAACGCTGCCTTGTTCTCACAGTGTCCCTTATCTTGTGTTTTTATTACACTGATATCCATTGTGGGTCGAATCCCTCCTGATCCTCCTCCTTGCAATTCACTAGCTGAGAGCTCATTTACATTCTGTACAGCCCCTGGGTCGATTCAAGGAGCTGTGTGCCCTGACTCAGAGTTAGGGGCCATAGCTTTTTTCTGTTTCCACCTAGCAGAAACAGACTGCAGCAGATTTTTACAATGAGAAAACATGACAGTTTTGACCCCTGTTGCCTAACTCTCCTGCATACACGCAGATCTATGCCGTTTCTTAGAAAGCTGTAATACATCTCCAGCTGTGAGGGGAGATCAGTGCTCAGATTAAAAATTGAATGCAGCCTGGGGTTATGTATACAGCTCTTATAAAATAAGACTGATAGGGAGAGACACAGTGATATGTGGACTCAGAGGAGAGGGGGGGGGTAGTCTCAGGCCAGAAAGGGGAAGGGGGGATGATGTCATCCAGCTAGGAGGGGAAGAAACGCCCCTGCAGTCACAGAGCTGGGAAGCTAAGAGAAGTGTGAATCAGCCGAAGTAAGGAAGCGATACTTCCCCTTTAAGCCACTTTGTAACCAGTTTGGCAGTATGTTTCAGGGTCATTGTCCATTTGGAAGACACATTGCCCCTCCAAGCTTTTTAAAATTCCTGGCTGATGTCTTGAGATGTTGCTTCAGTATTGCCACATAATCTTCTTTCCTCATGATGTCATCTATTTTGTGAAGTGCCCCAGTCCCTCCTGCAGCAAAACAACCCCAAAACATGATGCTGCCACTCCCGTGTCTCACAGTTGGGATGGTGTTCTCAGGCTTCCAAGCTTCTCCCTGTCAGGATACGTTCATCTGGGCAGTCTCCCACCTGTTTAGCACAACGACCTGCAAGGGTTAATAAGTCTATCCTGGGACCACACCCGGGGAGAGGTGCTGCTCCTGAGCCAAGAGTGACTGCTCTCAGGACCAATCGGAGGGCCCGGATGCCCCACCAATCAGCTGAGGGCGCAGTGTCCAGGCAGATCTCTTAAACCTCATTCCCTCTAGGCTTTGCCTGACAAAGGTGTTCCCTTCTTGTTTCCTGTTTGTTGTTGTTCTCCTGGATTTCTGACCCCGGCTTGTTGCCTCTGATTTTGTACTGGGGCTCCTGACGTGTTTGGACCCCGCTTGTTTCTGACTATTCTTCGGGTTGGCATATACGTTCCCGTACGTTTACCGACCCGGACTGTTTGACATTGTGTTTTTCCCTGACGGCCCTGCATTTAGCAGCGTAAGGGCTGTCGTCCAGTTGGGGTCTGCCGCCTAGGGCAGCACGCCAAGTAGGTAGGGACAGTTGGCTGAGTGGCAGTCAGGGCCCACTGCACCTCCCTTGATGTGACACTCCCTTTTTCCTTTTAATGTAATGATGGACCTTATGGTCAAAAATTTCAGTTTTAGTTTCGTCAGACCACAGGACATGTCTCCAAAAATGTATGTCTTTGTTCCTGTGTGCATTTGCTAACATTAATCTGGCTATTATATGTTTCTTTTGGAGTAATAGCTTCTTCCTGGCAGAGTTGCCTTTCAACCCATGTTGATACAGTAATCGTTTCACTTTGGATAATGACACAATCTTACTAGCTTCCAAAAGCATCTTCACAAGGTCTTTTGTTCTTGGGTTGATATGCACATGTCAGACCAAAGCACGTTCATCTCTGAGACACAGAACCCATCTCCTTCCTGAGCGGTATGATGGCTGGACAGTCTCATCTTGCTTGTACAAGTCCACAATTCTCTTCCTGATATCTTGGCTGATTTCTTTAGACTTTCCCATGATGTTACACACAGAAATAGGGTGTTTTGGGTGTGCATAAAAATACATCCACGGCTGTGTCTCTGATTAACTCAGATGTTGCCAATAAACCTCAAAATCAGAATCTTCCAAAGACATTACATCATTATATGGGCTGTCCCAAATTGTTTAAAGGCATAGTAATCTAAGTGTATGTAAACTTTTGACTTTGCAGAAAGAAAAAAAATCCCTTTAAAAAAATTTCTCTCCCTGTTACTAATTTAGTTAATTATTGACCTAAAAAAGTAATTTTTTTTGTTTCAGTTAGGTAGTTAAAAAAAACCGTGTGTTTTATATGATGTTTAAAATTCGGGTTTAACTTTTCCTTAAAAAAATTTCTAATTCTAGAAAAGATTTCTCTCTTCGGACCCTATTTTTTGGGCAGAGTGGAGAAGGATTGCAAACAGCATCTTGTGCATTACACAGACAACACATGGATGTGAATGGACAATGTGTACTGCTTAACTTCCAGAGAAATTGTACACTTTGCTCCAGATATCCCCACAGATTACATCATATTACAAGGAGCTACAGTGGGGAGGGGAGTGGGGCTAACACTGATCAATTTATTGGGGATTGTCGAAAGGCAGACAACTGAGAACATCATCTTTAAATTATTTATTTAATAGTGTGTTGTCAATAGGTTCCCAGGATGTGACTATCCGAAAAAAACAGCAGTATTGGGCTGCCACCTCTCATTATGTCCCCACATGTGGCTTTTTGTTCTCACAAGGTAGGGCTTGGAGAGTGAGCATACTATATATTACAGTGGTGGCCAAAAGTATTGGCACCCTTGCAATTCTGTCAGATAATACTCAGTTTCTTCCTGAAAATGATTGCAATCACAAATTCTTTGGTATTTTTATTTCATTTTTTTGTCTTCAATGGAAAACCACAAAAAAAAAATTGCAAAAAGCGAATTGGATATAATTCCACACCAAACAAAAAAAGGGGGTGGAAAAAGTATTGGCACTGTTTGAAAATCATTGAATGTTTTCCTAATTTGTGTAATTTAAACACACCTGTAACTTACCTGTGGCACCAAAAACGGTGTTGGCAATAACTAAATTACACTTGAAACCAGTTGACGGATTAAAGTTGACTAAACCTTGTCCTGTTCCTTTGTGTTACCACATTGAGCATGGAAAAAAAAAGAAAAAAGCCCAAAGCTGTCTGAGGATTTGAGAATCCAAATTGTGGGAACCCTGAGCAATCCAAGGCTACAAGTCCATCCCCCAAAGACCTGAAGTTCCGTGTTCCCGGCGCATTTATCACAAATTTGTAAAGAATGGCACGGGGTTTGGGCTTTAAACCCCCCCTAGATGTAAACCCCAGGGTTTTAAAATTTTGGGTGGCAAACCCTCCCTAGATGTAAAGCCCATGGCACTGGGCTAACCTCCCTATGGCACTGTGGCTAACCCCCCTAGATGAAAGCCCAGGCCCCCTGGGCTAACCCCCCTAATGTAAAGCCATGGCACTGGGGCTAACCTCCTAGATGTAAACCCATGGCACTGTGGGTCCCCTCCCTAGAGTAAACCCCATGGCACGGGCTAACCCCCCTATGGACTGTGGCAACCCCCCTAGATGAAAAAGCCCATGACATGTGGCTAACCCCCCCGATGTAAACCCAGGCACTGTGGCTCCCCTCCTAGATTTTTTAAAGGGCCCATGGCCTGTGGCAACCTCCCTAGTGTAAAGCCCAGGGCACTGGGCTAACCTCCTAGGCACGGGCTAACCTCCCTAGTTTAAAACCCCATGGCACTGGTAACCCCCCTAGTGAAAGCCCATGACACTGTGGCTAACCTCCCTAGATGTAAACCCCATACACTGTGGCTAACCCCCTAAATGTAAACCCATGGCACTGGGGCTAACCTCCCTAGATGTAAAGCCCTTGGGCAGTGTGGCTAACCTCCCAGATGTAAACCCCGGGGCATTGGCTAACCTCCCCATGGCACTGTGGCTAACCTCCTAATTAAACCCCAGGCACGTGGCAAACCTCCCTAGAGTAAAGCCCTGGCCTGTGGAAACCCCTAGATGAAAAGCCCAGGGCATGTGGCTAACCCCCCTAGATGTAAAGCCCATGGCAGTGTGGCTAACCCCCCTAGATGGGGAGGGAAAAAGAAAAATTGACGAGAGATTTCAACGCAAGTTTGTGGGGATGGGGGATAAAAAACCTCGAAAACACCCAAACAAGTAAAGCTGCCTGCAGCCGAGGGACAACATGAAAAACCCGTACTATCCGTCGGTCGAATAAAAAGGGACTATTGGTAGGATACCCAGGAAGACCCCCCCTTTTACCCCGAGACATAAAAAAAACCGGCTGGAGTTTGCCCAAAATTATGAGAAAGCCCAAAACGTTTTGGGGGAAAAGTTCTCTGGTCAGATGAGACAAAAGTAAGCTTTTTTGGAAAAGGCACACAGAGAGTTTTCAGGAAAAAAAAAAAAAAAGGCATTAAAAAAAAGAAACGGTTCCCTACAGTCAAAATGGGGGAGGGGTTCCCCGATGTTTTGGGGTTTCTTTGTGCCTCTGGGCCCGGGTTTTACGTGTCATGGCTTATGAAATTGAAGACTACCAAACAAGTTTTGCAACATTTTGGGGGCCCAGTGTGAGAAAGCGGGGTCTCCCTAGGGCAGGGGTTTTCCAGGGGAAAATACCCCCAAAAAACCTTCAAAAGCACTAGAAAATGGTTTGAGAAAAGCACTGGGGACTTTTTTAAGTGGCAGCAATGAGTCCCGAACCCGAATACCATAGAACACTTTGGGGAGATCCAAAAATGGCAGTTTTTTGGAGAAGGCCCCTTCAAATCTCAGGGGCCTGGAGCAGTTTGTCAAAGAAGAAGGTCTAAAATTCCACGAGCATTGTAAAAAACTAATGATGGGTTTCCAAGCAGTTGTTCGCAGTTATTTTGGCTAAAGGTTGTGCTACCAAGTTTGGTGGGGGTGCCAATACTTTTGCCCGCCCATTTTTTAAATTTTTGGGGGAAATATCAATGATTTGATTTTGTCTCATTTTGTTTTTGTTTTTTATTGAAGCAAAATAAATAATATATTTTACCAAAGAATTTTTTGATTGCAATCATTTTCAGGGAAGAAACTGAGATTATCTGACAGAATTGAGGGGGCCAAAATTTGGCCCCACTGTATATTAGGATGAGTGAACTATTGGGGACCCTTTATTAGATAGTTTTCACCGGGAAATTTTGTGAATATCGCCAAATATAATCCTATATCTTTAGAAGTTTCCCGACACTTCGTAACTTTTCTGATAAAAAAGGTTGAGGGGGTGGGGAAAAGGGGTGTGGACAGGGGGCAGGCATAGATAATCAAAGTTTCCCCACAAAAATTTTGCCAACATTTTTTCAAAATTGGGGGCCCATGTATAAATTTGGCGTTTTTAAAAACCCAAAATTTTACGCGGATTTAAAAAAGCATAAATGCGCCTGATTTTTGACCCCCTCTACAGCGGCATAAAAAACAGGCGTATTCTAGCGCTAACTGACAAATTTTTGGCTCCAGTTACACCACTTTGAAAGGGCTGTTGTTTCCCGCAATAAGCGTCCAGAATTTTTATGGGAAACTTAAATTAAAAGTTCGACGGTTTATGCTCCCCCCCTCCCGCACGCCCACCGAAATCAGGCGCATTACAAAGTGCCGCTTGCACTCTGTAATGTGCCTAATAATGGCATTCGGGAGGCATTTCAGTCCCACTTATTGTCATAAATTAAGCCAGCATATAAGGTTTAAAGTTAGACTGGATGGTTTTAATATGCACTAATATGCACTTAATATGCACATTTGTCATAGTGTTGATAAATCTGGCACAAGTTGGAACTGTCTAGTCTAACTTGACACCTTCTCCTTGTTGGCTTACTTTGTGCCACTAATGGCAATCTTTTTTCAGCATGGCGTTGCATACTAAGACCTGTCCTCTTTTTACCAGGACTGCACTTCTTTTGTTGGACAAAGCGCAAAAATGTCTAGACACGGTCTAAAACACATAATAAATGTGGTATAAAGTAAGTCCGATAGTAGTTTTGGTGCAAAATGTACCAGAATTCTGGCGCAATTGCTTTAGTAAATGTGTCCCAATGTATATTATACATAGGGAGTATGTATCTTTTGCATGTAGGAATATAGTAATGGTTGTGAACTATGTGTTGACTGTGCTTTTATGTACAGTTGAAGCCAGAAGTTTACATATACTGTATAAAATGACACATATGCATGTTTTTCTCACTATCTGACATGAAATCTGAATAAACCTTCCCAGTTTTAGGTCAATTAGGATCCAAAATTATTTATATTTGTCATATGCCAGAATAATGAGAGGGAGCATTTTTAAAGGCATACTTTCTGCAAAGTCAAAAATTTCCATACATTTCAGTAGTATTTGGTAGCATTACCCTTAAACTGCATGACTTGGGTCAAATGTTTTGGATCCTTCCACAAGCCTCTCACAATATTTGGTAGGAATTTTGGCCCATTCCTCCTGACAGAACTGGTGTAACTGAGCCGTGTTTGTAGGTCGCCTTGCTCGCACCTGCCTTTCAGCTTTGCCCATACATTTTCAATAGGATTGAGATCAGGGCTTTGTGATGGCCACTCCAAAACATTGACTTGGTTGGCCACTTTGTAACCAGTTTGCCAGTATTCTTCGGCTCATTGTCCATTTGGAAGACCCATTTCCACTCAGCTTTAATTTCCTGGCTGATGTCTTGAGATATTGCTTTAGTATTACCACATAAGCGTCTTTCCTCATGATGCCATCTATTTTGTGAAGTGTACCAGTCCCTCCGGCAGCAAAACAACCACACAACATGATGCTGCCACCAGCGTGTTTCACAGTGGGGATGGTGCTCTTAGGTTTTCAAGCTTCTCCCTTTTTCCTCCAAACATAAAAATGGTCATTAGGGCCAAACAGTTCCATTTTAGTTTCGTCAGACCAAAGAACATGGCTCCAAAAATGTAGGTCTTTCTTTCTGTGTGCATTTGTAAACATTAATATGTCAGACAAAAACATTAATATGTCAAACGAAAGCACCTTTATCTCTGAGACACAGAACCCCTCCTTCCTGAGCGGTATGATGGCTGGACATTCCTATCTTGTTTGTACTTGCATATAATTGTTTGTACAGATGAATGAAGCACCTTCAGGTATCTGGAAATTGCACCCAAGGATGATCCAGACTTGTGCAAGTCCACAATTCTCTTCCTGATATCTTGGCTGATTTCTCATGATGTTACACACAGAAGCAGTGTGTTTCTGGTGTGCATAAAAAATACATCCACAAATGTGTCTCTAATTAATTCAGATATTGTCAATAAACCTATTAGAAGCTTCCAAAGACATGACCTCATCATATGGGCTGTCCCAAATTGTATAAAGGCATAGTTAGTGTATGGAAAATTTTGACTTTGCAGAAAGTAATAAAAATGCCTTAAAAAAATTATCTCTCTCATTATTCTGGCATTTGGTAAATATAAATAATTTTGGTTCCTAATTGACCTAAAACGGGGAAGGTTTATTCTGATTTCATGTCAGATAGTGAGAAAACCCTTCAGATGTGTCTGTTTATATAGTGTATGTAAACTTCTGGTTTCAACTATATACTGTATATATATATTGTGAGACGGTGACAGGCGGAGTTGCCGAGGGAAGGTATTTTTTCCCTAGGGTACTTTCATATTTGGCTTTAGGGAGTGTATGGACCGATGCGTGTCACCGAGAGGCCTGGGCTCGGTGAAGGAAGGCTGACAGTTTCTTATGTCGGTAACGCTAGGTTACTGACACATTGTTAGTATAGCGGTTCCAGTCCGCTTTGTCTGGGTCGGCTTTTCCTGGAGTGGTCAAAGAGCTGGGTGGGTGGCCATTCCCATGCACCAGGTGAGGCTGGTGTCCGGCCTATAAAGCCTGGGCCTGCAAGCCTGTGTTTGTCTTTTGTGTGGACCTCTGCTGCTAAAGAGGGAAACCACACTGGCAGCGGCTAACTGTGCAAGTCAGAAAGGAATCCTCTGATTAGGTAGTGCTCAGCCGAGCAGGTATTTTGTTTGTGTTTTTGGCCTGAAGTTTAAGGCTATGTTCACACGGTGTAATTGTGGCGTGTACAGTACGGCCGCAAGTACGCCGGCTGCTTTGGGAGTCACGCTAATACGCGCGTGCAGCAGCCCGTCGGCACCATTGACAGTCATTACTCGTGGTGCATATTCACCGCAAGTAATTGACATGTCACTTATCTCCCCGCGCGTACAATAGGAGGCGTAAACCCAGGCAGTGCTGGACTTGGACTTGGTCACTGTCTCGGTCTGTTGAAGCCCATGCTGCCTACCTGTTCGTGATGCTAACCCCCAACAATATAAATATATATATATATATATATATATATATAATATATATATATATATATGTATTTCCTACATATATATGTGTGTGTATTTTATCTATGTAGGTTGGGAAGGGGTTAATCTACTTGGCAGTTGGGAAGACAGAGGGAGACAGTATAGCTGGGTCTGCAGCCAATCGGTGTGAGGTAAAAGGGTAGGGATGTTATACAGGTATAAGGCTATGTTCACCCGGCTTAATTACGGCGTGTGGATGGGGGCGGGGGCATCGTCAATGGTTAATAGCGGCGCGTATACGCCGCAAGTAAATGACATGTCACTTATCTCCCCCCGCGGTGGATTCTCCGAGCAGGGAAAGGAGATGTAATCCATAGTTCTCTATGAGATCTGTGGATTACCGTAATGACTGGGACGTGCCCAGATAAGCCGTGTGAACATGGCCTAAGGGGCCTAACACCTTCTAGAGAGTTCCCTCAGAGGTGGCAGTTGAGGGCAGTTGTCAGTGACCAGTTAGACAGTTGTTCCAGCTGAAAGGGATCTCCCACCCTCTTGCTGGTGGTGCAGTAGTGCAGGTCGGAGAACCCAGACAGCTCCTAAGGCCATGTTCACACGGCTTAAAACGGGCCGTATTTCGGTCCGTAATTACGCGCCGAAGTGCGCAAATTACGGGCTGAAAACGGCCCATTCATTACGATAATCCACAGTTCTCATAGAGAACTATGGATTACGTCTCCTCTTCCCGCTCGGCGAATCCGCCGGGCGGGGAGATAATTGACTTTTGAATTACCAGCGGCGTATACGCGCCGCTGGTAATGCAAGTCAATGGGCCGGCGAAGTGCCGGCCCCCCGCACCCGCCCTGCCCCCGTCCACACGACGTAATTGCGGGGCGTAATTACGTCCCGCAGTTAAGCCGTGTGAACATAGCCTAAGGGTATGTGCACGGGGCGTTTTGAAATACGATTTTCGATCCAAAAAACATATTGTGTAAAACATATCCAAACACATACCCAAAGTGCGCTGCGTGTTTGGATACGTTTTTTGGATTGCCAAAATGCACCCTATAGTTTTCAATAGGGTTTTGTGATGCATAAAACAGATCAAGAATTGACATCATAAAATGTATCACAACATAAAACACTTATTGATTGAATGCCAATACGTGTTTTACACTGAAACGAATGTACTGTATATAGTCGAATATAAGCCAACCCGAATATAAGCCGAGGCACCAACTTTGGCACAAAAAACTGGGAATACTTATTGGCTCGAGTATAAGCCTAGGGTGGAAAATGCAGCTACTGGTAGATTTCAAAAATAAAAATGGATACCAATAAAATTACATAGGCAGGTATAGGTAGTTTAATGTCCCCCATAGGCAGTTTAATGTTCTCCATCCATAGGCAGGTATATGTCCCCCATTGGCAGGTATAGGCAGTTTAAGGTCCCACCATAGGCAGGTTATAGGCAGATATATGTCCCCATAGGCAGGTAAATGTCCCCCATAGGCAGGTTATAGGCAGGGTTTAAAAAAAAAAAAAAGTACTTACCTCGCTCCCTCAATGCTCTGACTCCCAGGCGATCCTTCTTCTGGCACAGGCTGCGTGATGTCATCAGGCCATGCAGGCAGCGTGATGACATAGCATGCTGCCTGTGCCGTCTGGAATCCACTGAAGAGCTGTGGGCTGATGCTGTGGGCTGACTCGGGATTCATCTATATGCGCTCCCTGAGGAGTCGCATATAGCTGAAGTGTCCCTGCCGGCGCCCAGGCCATTTCAACGCCCGAGCAGCGACAGTGACTCGAGTATAATCCGAGGACGAATTTTTTTCAGCACGTTTTTTTGTGCTAAAAAACTCGGCTTATTCTCGAGTTGTTAGACTAAGTTCACATGGCACAATTGTGGGGCGTAATTATGCCCCGCAATTACGTCGTGTGCTCAGGAGCTCGGCGCGTATTTGCCGCTAACAATTCACATGTCAATTCTCCCCGCACACGTAGATGACGCATAATCCATAGCTCTCTATGAGAGCCATGAATTACTGTAATTGCGGTGCGCATTTCGCCACTTATAAAGCGGCTAAAAAAGCCTTGTGAACATACCCTAATACTATGCTGGTGTGTAATCTGTGTAGTGTAATATTATGCTGGTGTGTAATCTGTGTAGTGTAATATTATGCTAGTGTATAATCTGTGTAGTGTAATATTATGCTGGTGTGTAATCTGTGTAGTGTAATATTATGCTGGTGTATAATCTGTGTAGTGTAATATTATGCTGGTGTATCATCTGTGTAGTGTAATACCATGCTGTGTATTATCTGTGTAGTATAATTATGCTGGTGTATAATCTGTGTAGTGTTATTATGCTGTTGTATAATATGTGTAGTCTAGTAGTGTGCCGTATAAAATCTGTGTAGTATTATATTATGGTGTATCCTCTACGTAGTGTAATATGCTACATGCAGAGTTAAAGGGGTTGTTTCACTACATCAATTCATCTCACTCAGTCCTGTTTTCTCAGTTTCATTTTTTAATTCAGGGGCGTGTTTACTGCCTTTACTGGCTACTCCTGACCAGCAGTGATGAGCTGCTGAGGATATCAGGTCTGTAGCTATAGCAACCACCTCTGGCAGCCTATCAGGAGAGCTCGAACAGGTCTGTAGCTATAGCGACCTGAGGAGCTGATGCAGCCAATACAAGAGGGGATATCTAAGAATAGCTAGGGCACTGTTAATGGACATATATTGCAAAGTGACTTGTTTTTGCAAGATCTTTAATATAAAAAGCAATCCTTGAAGTGAGAGAACCCCTTTAAGTGAAGATCCGCCCAGACTTAGTCAATGAGTGGTTGGCATCAATAAGAGCCTGGACTGTGCCCCCCACCTCTTAAAGGAGCTTTGCCTCGATTTAATGTTGACGTGGGATCCTCCAAAATGGGTATTTAATCACTTTTCTAAATATATGCGATTACAAAAAGTGAAGCTTGTGAGAGCTATAGCATTGCTCAGTCCCCCTTAGTTACCTGAAAGTTTACATTAGACATACCAGAGGAGCTGACCGGAGCTGATCTGGCCGGGCTTGCGTGTTTGCACTTCTTATCTGATGACAGGGAATATGAATGGGCTTTCAAGGGTCTGTGGAGAAAGTGCAGTGTATGAGTCTGTCTGCTGTATAGAGAATCCACTGTTGTAATGTTATTATTTGAGTAAACTTTTGAGACGCTCCCTTCTTCCTCATTCTCCACTCACCCCCTCCCTCTCACCCCTGCAGCGTTCATGACTCAGCATGATTTGTTTATCTTCTCCCCTGAGCTGATAAGGAGGTAAGGAACTCACTTCGTGGCAAAACCCCTTTTAGGCCAGCGGTGCCCTGGAAGTCTACCTGCCCAGCTCGCCCTCAAAAACGGCCCTTGTGATACTGTATTATCTGTGTAGTTTGATAAGGTATGCTCTGTGTAGTGTAAATCTGCACTGATTTAAATTTCCGTAGAGAAATACTATATAATCTGTATATCATTATACTGTGTAATAATGGTAGTGTAATGCTGCACTGTTGTGTAATTATTGTAGTGTAAGACATGGTTTGCGCATCTGTGTCAGAGGTTTTGTTTGGAGCTTCTGTGACAAATTCTGTCAAAAATAACAGAAAAAATAGTGCACTATGCAGCGCTGTTCTTTACAGTTAAAATGACACACACTGGGGCAGATTTATCAATAGTGTCTTACTCTTAGACAGTGTAAAGTTAGACTAGACAGTCTTACAATGCGCCACATTTATCACAGTGTTGATAAATCTGATGCAGGTTAGAACTGTCTAGCCTATGCTTGTACCATCTTTAAGTTGGATTACTTTTACGCCAGAAACTGCTGCAAAATTCTGGCACATTTTTGTCGCATTTAAGCCATAGCCCCTTTTCCGTGAAACCACGCCCCTTTTACAAGGTCACGCCCCCTTTGTCGGACGAAACGGTCTAAAACAAGTAATAAATGTGGCGAAAAGCTTGTAAGACATTATTTTTGGCACAAATTGAGCCACAATTCTGGCGCAACTGCCTGGATAAGTGTGCGCCCACTGTGATGAGAACCTGATGGACTCTATTCTAGTCAGTGGGGTCCATCAGGCATCACTGATGTCCATCATGTAACCAAACTGAGGCCAACTCTGCAAGGGAGGCTCTCTAAAGGACCTCCAAAGCAGATGTGAACCTGGTCTAAAACTGCATTGATGTGTAATACTGTTCCAGTGTCTTAACTTATTGTAGTTAAAACTGTATAGTCCATGTCGTCTTGTACTGCAGCGGTTGATGATTTCTGTAATTTAGAGACACTATCATCAAAATGTTTCGATTATTTGGATTTTTTTTGTTTTTTAAATTGAGTGGTTGTTTTTTTTTTTTTCTGTTTTTTTTTTTAATCCCCCCCCACCCATAGAAAAATAAAACACAACTACTCACATAAAAAAATATATACATTATTGCTAACAAACTTATGACCTACAACATACACCAGCACAGGTCACCAATATATGACAGAGACTACAGCACTGATCCTAAATAGAAGCAAAATAAACTCTGACATCCAGGGACTCACCGGAGACATCCTATCTGATGAGTCGTTCTCTAAATCGTTCTTTTTCCCTTTTCCTTTCTTTCCATCCAGACCGCCATGACGACTTCTCCTGGCCGCAATTCGTCCCTGCAGAATGTAACACACAAACCTCTTAGAATCCTCAATTTATCAGCTACCGAGTCCTACCTATGTAATGTGCAACCCCCATTTAGTAAGAAGGTAGTAATGTTGCCCACCATTAAGTAGGTAGGTTTACAGGCCCACTGTAGGTAGATTTGTTGCCCTCTGTAGGTAGGGTTATAGTCCCCTGTAGGGAGATATACAGCCCCCTGCAGGTATAAGTAAACTGATATATCTATATATCTATATATATATAGACCCCTGTAGGTACAGGTAGATATACTGCACCTTGCAGGTAAAATATCACCTGAAGATAGGAACCTTTAGGTTAAATTCCCCTTTTAGGTTATAGGCCCTCTATAGGTACAATCCCCCTGTAAATAATATCCCCCCGTAGTATATGGCCCTCCTGTAAGTAATATCGCCCGCTTTAAATCATATCCCCACCTGTAGTTTATGGCCCCTCAGTAAATAATATCCCCCCGTAGTATATGGCCCTCCTGTAAGTAATATCGCCCGCTGTAAATCATATCCCCACCTGTAGCTTATGACCCCCCAGTACATAATATCCCCCTGTAGTATATGGCCTCCCTGTATATAATATCTCCCTGTTGTATATGGCCCCCCAGTACATAATATCTCCCCCTGTAGTATATGGCCCCCAGTACATAATATCCCCCCTGTAGTATATGGCCCCCAGTACATAATATCCCCCCCTGTAGTATATGGCCCCCAGTACATAATATCCCCCCTGTAGTATATGGCCCCCAGTACATAATATCCCCCCCTGTAGTATATGGCCCCCAGTACATATCTCCCCCCCCCCTAGCATATGGCCCCCAGTACATAATATCTCCCCCCATGTAGTATATGGCCCCCCAGTACATAATATCCCCCCTGTAGTATATGGCCCCCAGTACATAATCTCCCCCCCTGTAGTATATAGCCCTCATTACATAATATCCCCCCTGTAGTATATGGCCCCCAGTACATAATATCCCCCCTGTAGTATATGGCCCCTGTAGACAAAATAAAAAATAAATAAACTAATAATAATAGTAATAATAATGAAAAAACGCTTACTTACCTTTCCGCGCTCCCTGCTTGGGGTCCACACTTCCTGAGCTTGTTTCCGGTGTGAACTGCGTGATGTCATCACGTCGCCTACGCCGAGACGTGGCTCCGGAGATTTCCTAGGCTGGAAGTCTATGGGCTGCCGGTCTAGGAAAAACAGCAGCGCAGGAGGTGATTACATCGCCTCCTGCGTTGCTTAAGGTGGCTGTCGCTCCACTTGGTAGGGTAGGCAGTTGGCCGTGAGGGCCCCCTGAGTGTGTGGGGCCCCCGAGCAACTGTCTACCCTGCCCAATGGAAGAGACGGCCCTGCTCTAGGCTGACTAAGGCCCAAGAGGTGTACGGCTAGGTCTACACAGCATTGAACAAAATACGACCAAAAAACCAAATCCTAAAAGCGTTCATAAAACTTCTTGTCCACTGCCTGTCAAAAGCTGCTAAAAAAAATTCATTTTTTGTACATTTGCTTTTTTTTTGCGCATTTCTGTTTTTTTGGGCGCTTTAGCAATAGATTTATGTGTTTCTGAAAAAAAATGCACCAAAAAATCACCACAAACGTCCCCCCGTTTTACTAGACTCCAAAATTAAATTTTCTGCCCTGCTTGTGTTTTTTTAAAACTTTTTAAAAAAAAACACCGCAAAAAAAACGAGCAGAAAAAAAGTGTTCTGGGAGACCAGAACTTTTTACAAGTCATGGGCCCTCTTTTCATCTTTTTTTTCTGTTTTTTTAAAAAACGAAAAAGCTGTTTGCAGTGGGAACAGAAAAAACGGTAATAGAAAATACCCGGCACTCGCGCAGAAGAATCTTTAAAAAGGGTAGTAGATAACAACACTCTCTTTTTTAAAAAAAAAGTATTAAAATGGTTTATAAAAAACATAAAAAAAAAAGCAAAAGTTGAGCGTTTCGGCTCCTGTAAGGCCCTTTTTTCTAACTGACAACTATCTAAAACCTTCCTCTTAAAGCCAATTTCCCGGGGTCAATCCAGGTTCCACACCTGTGCATTTAAAACCCTTTATGGTTAGTTGCATCTATACCATAAGGGTTAACTGCACGGTTTGGAACCTGGATTGACCCGGGAATTTGGTTTTTAAAGAGGAAGTGTTTTAGATATTTGTCTTTACAATAAGGGGCCCCATTACAGGAGCCTGAACGCGTAACTGTTTGCTTTTTTTTCCTATGTTTTTTTAAAACCCCTTTTTAAATTTTTCAATAAAGAGAGTGTCTGTTAGCTCTACGCCTTTGAAGATTCTTCTGCCGAGTGCCGGGGTTTCTACTACTTTGTTTAAATTTTTGGAATCTACGCCCGGGTGTCATTTTCCCCGAGCACCCCTTTGGAAAACAGGAGAGAGGCCCCTTCCCTTTTTTCCCCAATTCGAGTCCATTGCTGAGGGCAGGCGGACTACAGTACCAAGCATACCCGGGGGGGCACTTTTTTTTTTTTTGTTTGTATCCATGACAGTAGAGACATGGCCCAATGTTCAGGGGATTAATAATGTGAAGAAAGCTGGAAATATCCTCAGTGCAAAAAAAAGATTAACCCATTATCATTTTATGTATTGCTCTTGTCATAGTCAAGTGGTCTAGTCTAATTTTATCTAGCCGTCTTCAGAGAACAAAAGACCAACTGTTCTGTCATTACTTACTATTTGTTTTTTTTTTAAACACATTTTATTGCATTTTCACATTTTATATAACATAACATCTCTGACATATAGTGTTATCGGGGACATAAGCAAACCTTTTCGAGCCAGTGCCCGAACTATGAAGGTATCATCCCACAGAGTCCAAACATGTACAAAAGACTTAAAACAAAATTTGTGCGATAACATACAAGAATTTTCAAGAAGTTGTGCGTGCGTTTGTTTGTGCGTGCGTCGCCCCCCCCACCTCAATGAAAAACCTCTTGATATGAGTATATACATGGCCAAACTCCCAATCCGGATCGGAGTAGACTGTCTATGGCGGCTGCGTGTCATGAATCTGGAGCCTCCCCAGTGTGCCGCCAACCCCCTCCTTGCAGTACCACCCTGTGTATTGAAAGGTTTGCATTAGCACCCCTATCTCCCTTTTCTGAGTAGGGGGATTCAAAAAAAAGTTCTCCAGCCCCCTGAAAAACCCAGGTGTACCACTTCCTTCTGTCTTTCTGTCTCGAGCCTGTCGGCAACGAGGGAGTTTCCCCCAGCTGCTTCATGATCCCAGTGGAAGGCGGCAGGGTGGGGTTTTAATCCAGTGCTGGAGTAAGCAGCGCTTTTCAGCGAGCAAGCTATGTGAATTTTTCCCAGGTATTTCGGGATATCGCCCTCCCCCTTCGGAGTAAAATTTCCTTTCCCATCTTCTGGAGGTCTGGGAGAATGGAATATCAGAAGGGCGTTAGTGTTTCTGTAGTGGACTCTAAATAAACATTAATAATTCAATGACCTTATCCCAATATCCTGTGACATTCGCACACCCCACAGGGCCATGCCAGAGGTCTGTTTTGTGAAACCCGCACTTGGGGCAATGCTGAGCCTGTTTCCCGGGGATCCCGGGGAGACCAGCAGTTGAATGCATAGATAGCATTAATGAAATTATTTTGAGGAAGGTTTTTTCGCCAGTCTCACATATGATATGGCGGCGTATGGCTCCCATCCCCGCGAGGATCTTGTCTGACATCTGAGCATCTCCCCCGCGCCGCCGCCAGTATTGGCCGGCCTGCGAGTTTGTCCGTCTCAGGCACCACCCCCTCATTGTGGTATACAAGCCAGCAAGGGAACAGGTCTCCCAATGGGAGGTGAAAAAGACGTCAAAGTCGTTAGGAGCGGTCTCCCCCGAGATATCCTTCAACCTACTGTTACAAAAGTAAAAGAGTTGGTATGCCGCGAGCAAATGCATGCCCGGCGGGGGAGAATTTTTCTAGCATCCCCGGGGGTTTAAGGCCATCTCTTGCCGTGTCATGCATTAGCTGGCCCGCCGTCTGCAGACCCCTGTCTCTCCACAACCGAAACATGGGGTTGGATTGGCCTAACGGGAACTCTGGATGATCCCACAATGGCATAGCTTTAGCAGAAGATTTAACTGAGGCAGGCAGCTTGGGGTACTTTGTGTGGAGCAGCGCTTGGGGGTGCCAGGGTAACATTAGCTCCCTCTCTATGTCCCAATTGGAGATACTTACTATTTGTAATGTGATTACATGCAGATAAGCAGCACCTACAGTAAAGTTAGATTCATCTGCCTGGCCATTCAGTAATAGTGTATAATCTTTGTAGTGTACTGGGTTGGTGCATAATGTATTACTGCAGTGTAATACAGTGGTGCTGTATAACCTCTGTAGTGTAATACAGTATAATAAATGTAGTATAATAGTGCATTAGGGTATAATTAGTGTAATACTACACTGATGTATTAATGTTGTAGAATAAACTGTATAATCTGTGTGGTGTAATATTATATTATCTCTGTTTTATAGTTTTTATAATGTGAATTGGATAATCTTTGTACTGTACTACACCAAAATACAGCAGATGAAATAAATATTGAACACGTCACCAATTTTCTACAACTGCTATTGACATGAAATTCTCACCAGATATCGGTAACAACCCATCCAATCAACACAGGCAAAGAAATCAAACCATAGACGTCCATAAATGATGTGGTAATAATGAGAAATGACACAGGGAAAAACTATTGAACACGCTTACTTAAATGTATTTAATACTTCGTACAAACCCTTTGTTGGTGATGACAAGACGCCTCCCGTATGGAGAAACTAGTTGCATGCATTGCTCAGGTGGGATTTTGGCCCTTTCTTCCACACAAACACTTCAAATCCTGAAGTTTCCGTGGGCTCCTTCTATGAACTTTGAGCTTTAGTTCCTTCCATAGATTTTCTATTAGATTCAGGTGAAGTGATTGGCTGGGCCATTCTAGCAGCTTTATTTTCTTTCTCTGAAACCAGTTGAGAGTTTCCTTGGCTGTGTGATTGGGGTCATTGCCGTGCTGAAATGTCCACCATCATTTCATCTTCTTCATATATAACCAATGCCATCAGTATGTTTTATAACAATAAGGCTGTGAAAGTCTTGAGACAGCTCATGTTTTTACCCATCATAATTTTCATGTGTGGCCCCCCCTGGTAATAGACCCTTTTTATGGGCCATATTAAAAACCACTAATTTTATTTTCCCCAAAAGGGAGGATTGCTTTCAATTTACTGATAATTTGTAGTTTTTTACTGATAATCTGATCATACGTGGTGTTGTAGAACCTATTTATGTTATACTTTTTAATCTGTGGGGTAAGAGCGTGCGTTTTTATTTGCATTGTAATCTCGCTGCTGTAAAACTCATTAGGTGTAATACTGTATAATCTTGGAAGTCTAATGTTGTGCCGGTGTATAATCTGTTTCGTGTATTACTGTATTTCTTGCATACGTGTGTTGTAAAATCTATGAATTGAAATATTTTTTTTTTTTTTTTTTTTTGTTTTTCTTTTTTTTTTTTTAAAACTTGGAATCTAAGTTGTCCGGTTAAAACTTTAGTTAATATATATAATTTTGTATGTTATATTGTAAAACCTTTGTAGTGAATTACTGTATAATCTTTGTAGTGTAGTGCTGCGGTGTTTTATAACCTATAGGGTATGTTCACACGGAGTAATTTGCGCTTTAATACGGCCGAAATACGCGCCGCAATTACGGTAATTGATAGCTCATAGCTACCCTTATAGTGTATTACTGTATAATCTGAGTCATACTGTGGTGTTGTAGAACCTATTTAGTGTTATACTGTTTAATCTGTGTGGTATAGAGCTGTGCTGGTCTTTATTTGCAGTTTAATTTTGCTGCTTTATAATCCATTACTTGTGATAATGTATAATCTCTGTAGTGTAATGTTGTGCCGGTGTATAATCTGTTTCGTGTAATACTGTATAATCTGTGCATACTGTGGTGTTGTATAATCTATGAATTGTAATACTGTATATTCTGTATAGTGTAGAGCTGCGCTGGTATTTATTTGAAGTGTAATCTAACTACTGGATATTCCATTACGTGTAATTCTGTATAATCTCTGTAGTGTAATCTTGTGCCGGTATCTAATCTGTTTTGTGTGACACTGTATAATCTGTATATTTACTATTTTGCCATAGGCAAACTTAAACTCTATCAGTTCTCTATCTGTAAAACACTAAAACGTAACTTTTATTATGTATAACTCTTAACCTCTATACACACTATTTAAAAACCTGATTTCTAACCTCAACATTTAACCCTTTCTACTTCTGAAAGAAGGAATAGCTCCTGTTCTATTATCAAGTCTGGTGGAACCTCACCTACTAACAGGAAAGCCTTATATATACAGTGATTTACTAACTCCAGTAAGGGATCCCAAGCCTCCTACTTGGGCAGTCGTCCCTAATCTCATGGACACAGAACAAATAAGGCCCCCTTGTGAAACCGTCTGCAGCAGGTGACACTTCTAGACAGAGGTGAGAAATCACAATTTAAAACGTCATATCTGACCTCCCCGACATGTTTCACCTGCTAACCTGGCTTCATCAAGGGTTAGAGGTCCGATCAAAAGTCAATCTTTCTTCTCTTGCGAGATTCTCAATTTTTTGGAGACTGTGTGACTGTATAATCTGTGCATACTGTGGTGTTGAATTACCTATGTAGTGTAACACTGTATAATCTGTATATTAGAGCCGCGCTGGTGTTTATTTTCAGAGTAATCTCACTGCTGTATATTCCATTATGTTCTGTATAATCTCTGTAGTATACTGTTGTGCCGGTGTCTAATCTGTATTGTGTCATACTGTATAATCTGTGCATACTGTGGTGTTGAAAACCTATGTAGTGTTACGCTATATAATCTGTATAGTTTAGAGCTGCGCTGGTGTTTATTTTCAGTGTAATCTCACTGCTGTATTTTCCATTATGTTCTGTATAATCTCTGTAGTGAAATGCGCCGGTGTATAATCTGTATTGTGTAATTCTGTATAATCTCTGTAGTGTAATGTGCCGGTGTATAATCTGTATTGTGTAATTCTGTATAATCTCTGTAGTATACTGTTGTGCCGGTATCTAATCTGTATTGTGTTATACTGTATAATCTCTGTAGTGTAATGTGCCGGTGTCTAATATGTATTGTGTTATACTGTATAATCTCTGTAGTGTAATGTGCCGGTGTATTATTATTATTATTATTATTTATTTTAAAGCGCCATTGATTCCAGGGCGCTGTACATTCGAGGGGGTTACATACATTACATAAATCAAACGAGTACAGTGATAAGGGATAATGACAATTGTATAATCTGTATTGTGTATAATCTGTATTGTGTCATACTGTATAATCTCTCTATACTGTGCGGTGTCTAATCTGTATTGTGTCATACTGTATAATCTCTGTAGTGTAATGGGCCGGTGTATAATCTGTATTGTGTCATACTGTATAATCTCTGTAGTGTAATGTGCCGGTGTCTAATCTGTATTGTGTTATACTGTATAATCTCTGTAGTGTAATGTGCCGGTGTCTAATATGTATTGTGTTATACTGTATAATCTCTGTAGTGTAATGTGCCGGTGTATAATCTGTATTGTGCCATACTGTATAATCTCTGTAGTGTAATGGGCCGGTGTATAATCTGTATTGTCATAGTGTATAATCTCTCTCTATACTGTGCCGGTGTATAATCTATATTGTCATACTGTATGTGTGTAATGTGTTGCTCTGTCCCTGTCCAGGTGCTGCTGCTTGCAGGGATGTCTTTCCTACAAGGATTGTCTTCGCTGCTGGGAGCGTCCTCTCCAATCACAGGCAGGGCCCGGCTGAGTGGCAGGTGAGTAGACAGTCGGCTTGATGCGGGGGCGGCCAATGGCCGTGCGGTGCTCAGGGCTGGGAGAAGCCAATCCTGCCCGGCCTCTTATGTTGTGGCTGGAGAAGCAGGAAGTGGGATGCAGAGCTTGCTCAGGAGTCACCTTAGCATCATGGCTGCTGCTGCTGGTCCCAGTGATTGATTGCAATGTGTCAGGGCGGCTGCTGGCAGGAGGAGACTCTGCAGCTTCCAGGCTTCTTGGAGAACCTGTGCTCCCTGCAGCTTCACTGTGTGTGGAGGTAAGGGCTGGATGCTGACTGCAGTGCTGGATCAATGCAGGCCCTGATAGGGGGAGGATGCTGAGACCCCCATGGGTATAGCCATGGTCAGCTAGAGATGCTCCTGCACGCATCGGGGTGAGCTGCCAGCGCTTCATGTCATTATCTCAGGACAAGGCTCACAATAGACGCAGCCATGTTGGAAGAGGCAGCACAGAAGTGGCATCCCACCCATGTCCAGGTGACAGTGTTACAGGCCCGAGACCTCCACCCAAAAGGCAAGCATGGCACCAACGACACCTACACCATCATCCAGCTGGGCAAGGAGAAGTACTCCACGTCGGTGGTGGAGAAAAGCCTCAGCCCCGTGTGGAAGGAAGAGGCGTCCTTCGAACTGCCAGGCCTTATGGTCCAGGACAGCCCCGAGCAGTACCAGCTGCTGCTGACCGTCATGCACCGCTCACTGGTGGGCCTCGATAAGTTCCTGGGACAGGTCTCCATCAACCTCAACAGTATCTTTGAGAATAAGGAGCGGCGTAAGACAGAGTAAGTCCCGTTATATATACACGTGTCAGAATCTGGAACCTCCTATAGGACCGATGCCCAGGTGCCCAGACTGGGGTGCATATGGGCTGCCAGTCTGGGTAATGAGTGGCATACAGGCTTCAGGAATGTTGTCCAGAGAGCGGAAAAACCTGCTCCACTGGGTACATTCCTGACCGGTCACTCCTCACCGTCCATTGTCATGAACTCCAGCCCCAGGGTCTATTGGCCAGAGAAAGTGACAGCTCAGACCAGTCACTTACATAGCAGTGTCCCCTGCCCCCAACCAACATGTATGCTTATAGCCATAGGGAGGTACAAGAATGGCTGCAGACACCCCTGGTGCCGCTTATCTTTAGAAGCTGTGCTATTGTAGGAACAAGTGACAGCTCTGTCTGGCCAAACGCTGTATACAGGTAGTTCCCCCACACACACTGACATATATATATATACCTATAGCTATAACATGGTATGGTAATAGCTGCAAACACCTCTGGTGCCGCTTATCTCTAGGAGCTGAGCCACTGTAGGAGCAACTCTGTCTGACCATTCATTGTATACAGCTAGGCCCACCCAAACCTACTTCATCAACACACATTAATAAACACATATAGTAATAACTATAACATAGTAAGGTTAATGGCTGGAAACAACTTTGGTGCCGCTTATCTCTAGGAGCTGTGCTGCTGTAGGAACAAGTGACAGCTCTGCCCGACCATTCATTGTATACAGCTAGGCACCCACACACACACACTATATATATATATATATATATATATATATATATATATATATATATATATATATATATATTGATAATTATAACATGGCAATGGCTGCATACACTTCTGCTTATCTTCCATAATTTGTGCTTTTGTAAAAGCAAATGACCACACACTGTACACCACCATATCTCCATGCTGTGGACACCACTGATGCCGCTTATCTCCCAGTGTCTGTGCTACAATAAGAGGCCTCAGTTCCTCTCTGTGTAATGTAGCCAGCCTGACTCTCACAAACCTGTATGCTTGGACTGGCCTAGTACATATATCTATGAGTACAAGTAAGAGAAGGGGCAAATATCCGCAGGCACCTCTGTTCCCTCCACACACTTATCTTTCAGGTTTTCCCCCATACTTGTTGTCTATGATTAAATGTGTGTATTGTATTTGTCCAGTTTTCAGTAGAAAGTGACTGCAGCTGTGGATGTGACTGAAGTAGAGGATATGATGTACCAGTAAAATTGCAGAGGACACAGTGGATGTCACTCAAGCAGAATTATAGCTCTGGATGTGACTGGAGTATGAGGGCATGTCCCCACGGCACAGGTTCTTGGCCGGTTTTTCATGCGGTTTGCGGTTTTTCAAACCGTCTGAAAAACCGTCCGCAAACAAGCACAACGGGGCGCTATGGAAAACCTTTGCAGCAGTCCCCACCGCAGGGGTTTTCCGCCCAGCGGTCTTTCGCCTGCGGGCCGCCCGAAAGAGATTGAGCATGCACATTCTTCCGTCCGTTGTTTTGACGGAATATGTGCAAGTCAATTGGAAGGGGGAGGGGTTTTCTCCCCCTCATCACGGAGAAAAGCCGCCCCAAACCCCCCCCCCCCGGCGGCCTGACAAATACCGGTCGGTTCAACTGACCGGTATTTGTCATCTGCCTTGGGGACATGCTTTGAAAACAGTCTGTAAACCGACTGTCAACCTTTTACATAGACCTTAAAGGGGTTGTATCATTTCCTTGAATGGTCTTCAGAATAAGGGGACAGTGAAAACAAACAACTTTGCAATTGGATGTCATTAGCAAAGCTGTCTTGTATTCACAGTTTTCCTTATCTTCTGTTTACACTGATATCCAGTGCTGGTCGGATCCCTCCTCCTTGCAGATCACTAGCTGAGAGTTCATTTACATTCTGTTCGCCCCCCGGTCGGCCGTATTCACGGAGCTTGAATTCCTGCCTTTCACTCAAAGTAAGGGACCGGCAGATTTTCACTCTGCACAGCCAGGAGAAACAGAATAACACTGCAGGGCTTCTATAATCAGGAAACAGCACAATTGTGTGTCGATCTGTGCCATTCATAGAAAGCGATCAGTGCTCAGTCTAGATTGAATGCAGCCTGTGGTATGTATACAGCTCTTACAAAATAAGACTGATAGAGAGAGATACAGTGACATGTGGACTCAGAGGGGGGAGTCTCGGGAGCAAGCATGAACAGTGAAGGAGGGATGATGTCACCCAGCTGGGAGGGGAAGAAACGTCCCTGCATTTCTAGAGTTGAGAAGCTGAGAGCGGTATGAATCAGCCAAACTAAGGAAGCGATACATCCCCTTTGATGTAAAATCCGTGCAGCAATCCCCTCTACACGGAATTTCCGCTGGACAGTTTTTTTTACACCGCCGGCGGCCCGAAAAACATAGAAAATGTTTATTCTTCTGCCCGGTTTTCAGACGGAACATGAACATGTGGGTGCGAAGGGTGAGGGCTCGAATCTGCAAGCTGTGGAGAAAAGCCATCCCACTTCGTGCCAAAAACAGACCAAATACCGGACGGGATTTCCTGACCTGTATTTGGTCTGTGCTGTGTAATAGTGGTCTAAGAATATTTTCACACAACGTTTTGCAATGAGGCATTTTAGGCCAATTCCGCCTTGAAATCAGCACTGAAAACTGAAAGAAAACTCTTCCCATTTAATGTAAAAACTGTGATGATGTTCAAATGATGCAGGTTTTTGATGCGTGGACTGTAAATCCTCAATGCGGACAACAAAAACTTTAAGCATGTTTATTCTTATGCCTGTTTCTTAGTTTGAACTGTGTGTTAATTTACTACTAAAGTCAATGGGAAGCCTCAAAACCTCAGCAACACCCAAACATTTAGGGCCACATGTATGAAAACTGTCTAGGTCTAAAACTCACTTTGTTGCCCATAGCAACCAATCAGGGCGCCCCTCTCATTTCATATAGTGCTCTGGAAAATGAGAGGGGCGCTCTGGCTGATTTGGACAACAAAGTAAATTTTAGACCTGGACGGTTTTCATACTTGCGGCCCTCAGTTGCGTATTGCATGTGGACTTTTCAAATAGTCTCAAAAAAAAATGGGAATCTAGCAAGAGAACAAAGAGTGACTTTTAATGACTATATTTACTATTTTGCCATAGACAATCTTAAACTCCATCACTTCTCAATCTATAAAGCACTAAAGCGTAACTTTTATTATGTATAACACTTAACCTCTATGCACACTATTTAAAAACCTGATTTCTAACCTCTCAATTTGTCCCTTTCTAATTGTGAAGGAATAGCTCCTTTTCTATTATCAAGTCTGGTGGAGCACCACCTATTATGAGGGAAACTGTATATGTGTGTATATATATATATATATATATATATATATATATATATATATATATATATATATTATATATATATATTTAGTGATTTGCTAACTCCAAAAAGGAATCCAAAACATCTTACTTGGGCAGTCATCTCTAATCTGATGGACATAAAACATATAAGGTTTCCTTGTGATACCCTCTGCAGCGGGTAAAAAGTAGAAAGAGGTAGGAACTCACAAATTTAAAATGTCATGCCTGACCTCCCCAACATGTTTCACCAGCTAACTGGCCTCATCAGGGGATAGATATCTGGTGGACTTTAACACAGATCTGCCTCAAAAGCTGCCTATGAGATTTTGTGTTGCACTACAGACCCCACCCAAAATAATACACAGTACCATCATCAATAGTCTCATTGTTGTACTTTTTTGCATGGAAGTTCCGCTTTTCTATGCCGCTGTTCATCATCGCTGACAAACTAATTGGATGTGCACAACTCATTTTTTTAGCATAAAAGTACAGTTTTTGGAGCACACAAGTAAACAGCTTCTGTGAAAGGACCCAAAATGGCGACCGGGAGCTTGGGGAGTGACTACTGAGTGAACTTCTGGACCTTTCATAGTGTCTAGTGCACCAATAGGCTGAATAGCACTGATCATTTGGATTCTGACACCAAATCCACATCCAAACCTTAATACAATACTCGTCCACATGCAAAACTCAACCGAAAAGCATGGGAAAAACACAGTATTCACAGCCGTGAAATATTTGCAATTGTGTGTGCGGCCATTGAGTTTCATTGTTGACAGCACCTCCCCTGTTTACATGGAGAGATGTGCTGCTAGCAAATGATTGATTTTTAAGGATGTATAAAAGATGCCATCAGCTGTTGAACAAGCATTTGCACATTCATTGGCTGATGGCAGGGCCTCTGACACGGCAATAATTTTCATTTGCCTGATACTTGGCCCAGATAAGAGGCTGTTAAAATTGACGTAACAAGAGACTTGTGATTACTGCTCTGGATCTCGCTTTATTGGACAGGCACTTCTCATCCATACTCTACTACAAAAGTTCGGAAACCACTCCAATATCGTGGGAATGCTTCAAGTGATTTTAATAATACTTCAAACTTAGATTCATAAATTCATTGGGCTGTGGGTGAAAAGATACAAAAATGTACGTCAAAAGGTGCAAAGCAATCATGAATGTTTCTAGACAGTAGAACAGAAATCAATCAGTCGACTTGATTGAGAACTTCTATCTAAAGTATCAGTACTCGACTGGCATCAGTGCAAAAGATGGAGGACTGTTGCATTGATGCAGAGGTTAGGAAGGGACCTGGACAGTCAAGAACAGTATATAGTTTGCAGGCTAGTGGAACCAGTTGAAAAGGTAAAAACAGTGAAAACGGGTATAAAATCTTGGGGCAAATTTATTAATCCTGCCTAATACTTAGTGTAAACTTTGGATAGACAGTCTTAAAATGTAATATAATGAGTAGCAAACACCACTCCACTCACTTGCCCGAAGCGTCCAATTTCTGTGTTCTTACCCTGTTTCCGTGAAAATAAGACGTAGTGCATTTTTCTTATGCAATTCCGCGTTTGGATGCTTATGCTGATGTTTGTGATGAAATCACTACAACATATTAATACATGTTGAATTCTAGTTCTTAAAAAATAAGACATCCCCTAAAAATAAGTCTTAGCTCGTCCTTAGGAGAAAAAAATTAATATCAGACACTGTCTTATTTTTGGGGAAACCGGGTATAATGTGATGTACGGGATGGCTTGGTATTACAAACCCTTCATCAGCACTGTCCCGGCTGCTATTGCCATTCAGTATCCTCGGTGTGCTAGGTACTCATTTCAAAATTCGCTGGACATCCAGCTTCACAAACTTCACTCCCAGCTTCAGATCCTGCTGGAACACATTGTCCGGCTTAGCGGTAACTCCTTTACTCACCTCACCCTTCCATCTACTGGTGCTACACCTGCGCTCGGAATAAGCTGACCGCATGCAGCGAACGTATCCAAGAAAAATGAAAAAGTCCCAGGAAAGACTTGTAAATTCCAAAGCAGGTAAAAAATATACTTTATTATCAAAAACCAGCAGGTCCACACATCAAGTCCTGGGACTTTTTCGTTAGTCTTAAAATGTGCCACATTTATCATAGTGTTGATAAATCTGGCGCAAGTTTAGACAGTTTAGTCCACATTTCAAACTCAAGGCTTCATGATGAATCTGACCAACACATGATTTTATGTGGCCCACAGGAGCTCGGACACAACGAGCAGATATGGACAAGTTCCAGACCAGTTCTCCAATTTCCCCAGATTTCCCTATTTCCCCACCTCGGCACGCACCTCCACACCCCTCTGTTTAGCAACTCATGTGCAGTGGCACATGTCTGAAAGCCATACCCATAGAAGCAGGAGATCCACGGCACACCAAATGATAATGATGAATATACAGTGCCTTGTGAAAGTATTCAGCTCCCTTGAACTTTTCAACCTTCTGCCACATTTCAGGCTTCAAACATAAAGATATAAAATTTTTATTTTTTTGTGAAGAATCAACAACAAGTGGGACACAATTGTGAAGTGGAACGAAATTTATTGGATATTTTAAGCTTTTGTATAAAATCAAAAAACTGAAAAGTAGTTTGTGCAAAATTATTCTGCCCCCTTAAGTTAATACTTTGTAGCGCCACCTTTTGCTGCGATTACAGCTGAAAGTTGCTTGGGGTTTGTCTCTATCAGTTTTGCACATCGAGAGACTGAAATTCTTGCCCATTTTTCCTTGGCGCACAGATGGATGCTCAGTTGAGGTTGGATGGAGAGCGTTTGTGAACAGCTGGAGCTCAGTGAGGTTGGATGGAGAGCGTTTTGTGAACAGCTGGAGCCTCAAGGTGATGGTTGGATGGAGGAGCGTTTTGTGAGCAGCAGCAGTTTTCAGCTCTTTCCACAGATTCTCCATTGGATTCAGGTCTGGACTGTGACTTGGCCGTTCTAACACCTGGAGATGTTTATTTGGGAACCTTCCATTGTAGATTTTGCTTTATGTTTGGGACCATTGTCTTGTTGGAAGATAAATCTCCGTCCCAGTCTCAGGTCTTTTGCAGACTCCAACAGGTTTTCATCCAGAATAGTCCTGTATTTGGCTCCATCCATCTTCCCATCAATTTTAACCATCTTCCCTGTCCCTGCTGAAGAAAAGCCCAAACCATGATGCTGCCACCACCATGTGTGACAGTGGAGATGGGGTGTTCAGGGTGATGAGCTGTGTTGCTTTTGCGCCAAACATATCGTTTTGCATTGTGGCCAAAAAGTCCGATTTTGGTTTCATCTGAGCAGAGCCCCTTCTTCCACATGTTTGGTGTCTCCCAGGCGGCTTGTGGCAAACTTTAAACAAGACTTTTTATGGATATCTTTGAGAAATGGCTTCTTCTTGCGCTCTTCCATAAAGGCCAGATTTGTGCAGTGTATGACCGATTGTTGTCCTATGGACAGACTCTCCCACCTCAGCTGTAGATCTCTGCAGTTCATCCAGAGTGATCATGGGCCTCTTTGCTGCATCTCTGATCAGTCTTCTCCTTGTCTGAGATGAAAGTTTAGAGGGACGGCCGGGTCTTGGTAGATTTGCAGTGGTCTGATATTCCTTCCATTTCAATATGATCGCTTGCAGTGTTCCATGGGATGTTTAAAGTTTGGGAAATCCTTTTTGTATCCAAATCCAGCTTTAAATTTCTCCACAACAGTATCACGGACCTGCCTGGTGTGTTCCTTGGTCTTCATGATGCTCTCTGCACTTTAAACAAAACCCTGAGGACATGTTCACACGGCTTAAAATGGGCCGTATTTCGATCCGTAATTACGCGCCGAAGTGCGCAAATTACGGGCTGAAAACGGCCCATTCATTACGGTAATCCACAGTTCTCATAGAGAACTATGGATTACGTCTCCTCTCCCTGCTCGGCGAATACGCCGCAGGAGGAGATAAGTGACATGTCATTTACTAGCGGCGTATACGCGCCGCTAGCAATGATTGTCTATGGGCCGGCGAGGTGCCTACCCTGCTCCCGCCCGGCCACACGGCGTAACTGCGGGGCGTGATTACGTCCCGCAGTTAACCCGTGTGAACATAGCCTAAGACTATCACAGAGCAGGTGCATTTATATGGAGACTTGATTACACACAGGTGGATTATATTTATCATCATCAGTCATTTAGGACAACATTGGATCATTCAGAGATCCTCACTGAACTTCTGGAGTGAGTTTGCTGCACTGAAAGTAAAGGGTCCGAATAATTTTGCATGCCCCACTTTTCAGTTTTTTATTTTTTACAAAAGTTTAAAATATCCAATAAATTTCATTCCACTTCACAAATGTGTCCCACTTGTTGTTGTTTCTTCACAAAAATTTTTAATTTTATATCTTTATGTTTGAAGCCTGAAATGTGGCAAAAGGTTGAAAAGTTCAAGGGGGCCGAATAATTTCGCAAGGCACTGTATATAATCATAGAAGTGTTAACATACAAAAAAGATGCACAAGGTGCGGTGTTTACAAAGTAGAGTGATCCAGTTTACTGTGTACCATAATATCGTATTTACAAGTGTCAAATTGATTTGTCGATGTCAATAGTCATGATTAACATTTTGGCAGATAACCTTTATCTAAAGACATCTGGGAGATACGGGGAGGCAGGAATAATAAATGCAGTAGAAAAAACAAGGTATGTGGGCGGCACTTCTGGAGAAAGCATCTTGGAGGAGATAGGGCATAAGGTAGGTAGGTTTGCATAGGTTATAGCTCGGGAGTAACGGTAGGACTTCCTGTAAAGTCTGGAGTCTGTCGGCAGAGTGCATATATTATTCCTGCCTCCCCGTATCTCCAAGATGTCTTTAGATAAAGGCTATCGACCGAAATGTTAATCATGACTATTGACATCGACAGATCAATTTGACACTTGTAAATACGATATTATAGTGTGTAGTAAACTGGATCATTCTACTTTGTAAACACCTCATACTGTCTTGTTGGTATATAATAGCATTTCTATGAGAATTTTTATATATATATATATATATGTGTGTGTGTGTGTAATATTTTCATCTGTATCATTTGGTGTGATGTGGATCTTCTGCTTCTATGTCTATGGTCCTCCAAGACCTTTCCACCTGAGCACCCATAATCTTAGGAGTGTGTGACCATATCCATTATACTTAAAAGCCATATTTAGTCATCTTAGTCACCCCTCAAGACCCTCCAATGACCCTTTGAGAGTGATCATTCGGGTACATCCACACGACGAGTAAAATTTACTTGTCGAATTCTGTTGAAAGCCAGGTTTTTTTTTCCCTCATCAAAAAACATTGATAGACATTGATTCAACATACAAATGATTAAGATGCGTTTTTTGATGTGGAATCCGACGGAAGAATCAACATGTGAGTTTTTTTTTTTATATGCGTATTCTCTTTTGAGCTCATTGGGGATGGTTTTACTGTTGGTTTTCGACAAGTATTTCAAGTTGGATTCCACGTGGATTCCAACTTGAAGTACTCATTGTGTGGATGAGCCCTAAAGCTGATGTGGCCATCAGTTGAAATGAGTTTGGCATCCTTTGTCTAATCTAAAATTGCACCTTCTATGAGTTGGCTTGCTTTATGCCACTAATTACACCAAAATGTCGGCACATTTTCTTGGTGTATGGTGATGCTTTGGAAGCCATGTCCACTTTCTAAAAAAGCCATCTCCCTTTTGTCGGATAAGGAGCGGAAGTATCTAGAAACTGTCTAAAATACATAATAAATGTGTTGTGAAGCATGTGCGCCAGTATTTTAGTGCCAATTCTGGCACAATTGCCATAAAAAAGGCCTCCCATTGAGCCTCAGATTATGTCTGGAACACCAGTACTGGGTGTAAATCATTCTATACTGGTGAGCAGGACAATTGCTGTATAAAAACTACTCTACAATACAATAGAGTAATGACATTGTCACAAGGGTTGTGACCGGGCCTGGAAGGAATGGGGGGCTATTGACATCACTTGTAGTGGAAATCCAGAAAACATTGTTCAATACTGAGGTGAGCATTGATTTCAGTTATATCCATATCCTCAGGTATAGTATATAACATGGCCTAAATCGCATGTGTAATGACCCTTGGGGGTATGAATGGGAACCCATTTTGTATTGTACATCATTGCGTTGGGCACATCCCAAACATGGAAATGTGTTGGGTTTATGCCTTCCCGTGATGTGTTTTTTTTTTTTTTTCTATTCTTTTACTTTTATAATGTATGTAGAATAGCAAGCTATTATGTTCTGCTTCTATGTGTGTTTTAGTAAGTCCATTATCCTTAAAGGGGTTGTCTCACTACATCGATTCATCTTACCTCAGTCCTGTTTTCTTGGTTTTATTTTGAATTCAGGGGCGTGTCTACTGGCTTTTACTTGGCTGCAGTAGAAGCCAGGTCTGTAGCTATAGCAACCAGTGCTGCCAGCCTATCATGAGAGATCAAACAGGTCTGTAGCTATAGCGACCACAGGAGCTGATGCAGCCCATACAAGAGAGGATATCTCAGAATAGGTGGGACACTGTTAATGGATATATATTGTAAAGTGACTTGTTTTTGCAAGATCCTTAACATAAAAAGAAATCCTTGTAGCGAGACAACCCCTTTAAATATGTGTTGAGAATGTCCACAGGGTACTTTCCTGACTGGGAAAGTTTGTTGTCCAAGACCTGCATGTACTGAGTGATAAGTTGTACCCTAATCAGTACTTCAAGGTGGCAGCGGTCATAGCATATGGGACTATTTTTATCGGTCAACTTATTGTATGAATCCAAAACAGGTCCGTCCTTGATTACCTGTTCCAATACGTCTAGGTAACCCTGCCAAATTCCAAAAGGTCCCATAGTGTAAAGAAAGCAAGTTAAGATTTGCATAAAATTCATCAAAGGGGTGTTCAAACCATGCTCTTTGATGGCATATCAATAGGATATGCCATCAGACAGACAGGGGGACCCGCACCTATCTCTGAAACGGGACCCTGAAAGTGTCAGCTTAGAATGGAAAGCTGGTTGCACCTCTGCACAACTCTCTAGTCTGTTCTATGAAAGTAAAGACTACAAACAAACAGACCCTTCACCTTTACTTGTGCACAAGCGCAGCTGGTTCTCCATTCTGAGCAAACATTTTCAGGGGCCTATAGCTGAGGTGGAACTCTCAGTCTGGGATCAGACTTTGATGGCATCTCAATAGGGTATGCTATCAAACTGCATGGTGGCGATACCCCTTTATGTAGGGACATACTAAAAGGCATGAACAAAAAGAATGAACATTATAACTAACTAATAAAGAGCTCAGGAGATGTATAAAAATTTTTAAGGACTAAATATTTATTGAATAAATAGAATATACGATGAGTTTATAGTATTATGAACACTAATTCCATAGAAACAGGTGTCTGGCACTTTACCTGTGCATGACAGGTGGATAATGAACAGGATATATAGGCAGCTTAGAGTGAAATGAACACATAATCCATAGAGAACAGGTGCTTAGTACTTTACCTGAGCATGATAGGTAAGGAATGAACAAGACATATAGGCAGTTTAGAATGAAAGGAACACATATTCCACGGAAATAGGTACCTATCACTTTACCTGTGCATGATATGTGGGGAATGAACATGCTATATAGGAACAATACAGTGTAGTGAACACATATTTCATGGGAACAGGTGCCTAGCACTTTACATGTGCGTGATAGGTGGGGAATGAACAGGATAAATTGGAAGCATAGTGTACTGAACACATATTCCATAGAAACATATATCCTGCTCATTCCACACCTGTCATGCACAGGTAAAGTGTTAGGGACCTGTTTACGTGGAATGTGTTACTTTCATTCTAATCTTCCTATATGTCCTGTTCATTCCCTACCTATCATGCACAGGTAAAATGCTGGACACCTGTTTCTGTGGAATAGTGTATGTTATGCTTACTATTTTCCCCACATTTCAAACCTCACAAAACCAACTAACTGCCTATATATCCTGTTCATTCCCCACCTATCATGCACAGGTAGTGTGATAGGCAGCTGTTTCCTAGGAATATGTGTTCATTTCACTCCTAGCTACCTAAATTAATTCCCCATCAGTAGTGTGATAGCAGCTGTTCCTAGGAATATGTGTTCATTTCACTCAGCTCCATTATCATGTTCTCCCCACATCATGCCAGGTAAATTTCTAGGCACTGTTTGTATGAAATATGTGTTCATTCAACTCTAAACTGCCTATATATCCTGTTCATTCCCCACCTATCATGCACAGGTAAAGTGCTGGACACCTGTTTCTATGAAATATGTCTTCATTTCAATCTAAACTGCCTACATATTCTGTTCATTCTCCACCTATCATGCACAGGTAAAATGCTAGGCACCTGTTTCCTTGGCATATTTTTTCATTTCATTCTTAGCTATCTATATATCCTGTTCATTCCCCAACTATCATGCACAGGCAAAGCTCTAGGCACCTGTTTGTATGGAATATGTTTTCATTTCACTCTTAGCTACCTATATATCATGTTCATTCCCCACCTGTTTCTATGGAATTGGTCGTTACGCCTTTTCTGTCATTCTATATAAACTCTGCCTAAATATGGCTTTTCAATTCCCACCCACCTATCATGCACAAGTAAACTTTTTTCATCAGGCACCCCCCCTATATACATGGAATATGTGGTTCATTTCACTTCCTAAATTGCCTATATCATTTCCCCGAGTGTTCATTTTTCCCACAAAACCTTTATCCATGCACAGGTAAAGTTCTAGGCACCTGTTTGTATGAAATATGTGTTAATTTCACTCTAAACTGCCTATATATCCTATTCATTCCTCCCTATCATGCACAGGTGAAGTGCTAGGCACCTTTTTCTATTATATAATTGTTCATTCCACTATAAACTTATCTTGTTTTCTATATATTCAATCTTTTATTTAGCCCCTGAATTTACTTCTCCATAGCACTTTATTACTTAGTAATAATGTTCATTCTTTTTGGTCATGCCTTTTAGTATGTCCCCTTTATGTACCTGGGAAAACTTCTGCCAAACAAGGAAAATATGATCCATAAAATGTAACCATGCAACCACATTTTTGAGAAATAACTCATAACTATTCAGTTTGTCCTTTAAAAAAGTTTATAAATTATCTAAATGGTTGTCCATCCCAACATACGCTGGAGACAGTGCTTCAATATTGGATCCACATTCCGTATGTGGTGGGAATGACCGGTCTGGTAACAGTTTAGGTCTTCCACTTTATCAAATTAGTTGTACCCAAAACACCTTAATTAGCTTTATGTCTTATACATTTAAACCTGCTTTCACTGTACCACAGAACTGTTTTTGGACATATCTTATCAATGGCCATGACCAAATATTGGGAAGCATCCACTTCATCTACACTTGACCTTAAGAAACTTTCGGATATTCACATTCATACAAACCAGAATTTCAAAACTGCCTGGGCCTCCTGGTCAGCCCTACATAGTGAGAACTATGTTGGTGCCTCCCAGCTGACACATTATGGGCTCCAATGACTTTTAAATCCTTGTATGGACAATTTTATAGTTAGGCTATGTAATCTCTCTTGAAGTTTTCATTTTTTTCTGCAGATATTAGGTTCTCAGATTCATGCTTTGATACAGTGAGTACAGAAAGTATTCAGACTCCTTAAAATTTTTCACTCTTTGTTTCATTGCAGCCAGTTGGAAAGATCAAAAAAGTTCTTTTTTTGCTGATTAATGTACACTCTGCACCCCCTCCCCCTCCCATCTTGAAAGAAAAAAACTGAAATATAGATATTTTTGCAAATTTATTAAACAAGAAACACTGAAATATCACATGGTCATGATTATTCAGACCCTTTGCTCAGTATTGAGTAGAAGCACCTTTTGAGTATAACAGCCATGAGTCTTCTTGGGGAATGATGCAACAAGTTTTTTCACACCTGGATTTGGGGATCCTCTGCCATCCTTCCTTGCAGATCCTCTCCAGTTCCCTCAGGTTGGATGGTGAACGTTGGTGGGCAGCCATTCTCAAGTCTCTCCAGAGATGCTCAATTGGGTTTAGCTCAGGGCTCTGGCTGGGCCAGTCAAGAATGGGCACAGAGTTTGTTCTTTAAACCACTGCTTTGTGATTTTAGCCGTGTGCTTTAGGGTCATTGTCTTTTTTGGAAGATGAACCTTCGGCCCAGTCTGAGGTCCAAGCGTCTGGAAGAGGTTTTCATCCAGGATACTCTGTACTTTTGCCGCATTCATTTTTTCCTTCAAAGCAACCAAGTCGTCCTGTCCCTGCAGCTGAGAAACACCCCATAGATGATGCTGCCACCACCTTGTTTCTCCTGTGGGGGATTGTATTGGGCGGGTGATGAGCAGGGCCTGGTTTTCTCCACACATACCGCTTAGAATTAACACCAAAAAGTTCAATCTTCGTCTCATCAGACCAGATAATCTTTTTTTCTTATAGTTGGGGGTCTTTCATGTGTTTTTGGGAAACTGTTATGCGGCATTCATATGTCTTGCATGAGGGAGGCTTCCGTGGGGACACTCTGCTATAAAAGCCCCGGGCTGGTTGGGGGGCTGCAGTGATAGTTGACTTTGTGGTACTTTCTCGCATCTCCCTACTGCATCTCTGGAGCTCAGCCACAGTGATCTTGGGGTTCTTCTTTACCTCTCTCACCAAGGCTCTTCTCCCATGATTGCTTAGTTTGGCTGGACGGCCAGGTCGAGGAAGAGTTGTGGTCGTCCCAAACTTCTTCCATTTAAGGATTATGGACGACACTGTGCTCGTAGGAACCTTGAGTGCTGCAGAAATTCTTTTGTAACCTTCGCCAGATCTGTGCCTTGCCACAATTCTGTCTCTGAGCTCCTTGGGCAGTTCCTTAGACCTCATGAGTCTCATGTGCTCCAACATGCATTGGGAGCTGTTAGGTCTCATATAGACAGGTGTGTGCCCTTTCTAATCAAGTCCAATCAGTTTAATTAAACACAGCTGAACTCCAATGAAGGAGTAGAACCATCTCAAGGAGGATCAGAAGGAAATGGACAGCATGTGAGTTAAATATGGAGTGTCACAGCAAAGGGCCTGAATACTTAAGACCATGTGGTATTTCAGTTTTTCTTGTTTAATAAATTTGCAAAAATATTTACATTTGTTTTTTCTTTCTTTCAAGAGGGGGGGGGGGGGGGGGCAGAGTGTACACTAATGAGCCAAAAAATGAACTTTTTTGATGTTATCAAATGGAAGCAATGAAAGAGTGAAAAATTGAAAGGGGTCTGAATACTTTCTGTACCCACTGTACCTTCTCTTCCAGACTTCTGGTTCGGATTGGTGTGCCGTTACTGGACTATTGTTACCATATTGCTCTTTTTGGTTCAGTATTTTTCTATTTAAATAATAATTTAAAGGTTGGCCCAACATTACAATCCATTGTGGTTTCTGTAAGCTGCTGGAAGGACAGAGGTTTGGGGAAAAAATAATTTAGATAAAAATTGTCTGTATTACAGTCCCCTTTTGACTTCACTGTACTCACATCCATATTGATATTGGTGTAAATGTTGGTCATGTCCATAGTGACTACAAGATATTTGTGCCAGGAACAGGGAAATTGGCTATTTTATTGGTGTAGTTGGTTGTGTCCAGTGGCATAGCTACAGTTGTTGCACTTGAGACTGAGCGACAGGGCCACGGGCCCCTAAATTTTTGCTGATCTCGTTTATGAGACCCGGGAGATACAGTGATCACAGCCGGTGCTTGCATAGTGTGGGCAGGGGCCCAGGGACGGGGGACCATCCCCCCTAATCCCAGCCTTTTTTGCCCTAGATGTTTGGGGCCCAGTGCGATCGTGGGGTGCTAGTGGCTGCTATGGCTTGCCATGTACAGAAGCCTATTAGGCGTTTAGAGACAGGGCTTAGGGGATGTATGGAAAAAAGGCGAAATAAAAAAAAACACACGATACATGGTCATAGAAATTTCCCCACCCTCCACTTTACTGATATAAAAAACATACATTAAACATGCAAAGCTTATTTAAGCTAAAATCGCATTAATATTAATTACAACCTGTGACACATTCCTCCTCCATTTAGGATTACTCCAGCAGGAATTTAGGAATAGATGTCCATAGGGTGATAGAGCCACCAGCACCCCGTGCTGTCAAGTAGCGTCAGTGCATTCTTTCTCAAATATCAAAAGGCATAATACATAGCAATAAAAGCGATTGCATGATTTAGTCTCATAGTAGGACCAAAAAAAAAGAATCCTTGAGAGTAAATAAATACACAAAAAGCAAACACAAAACCTCTATTTCACCAATAAATAAAAACAGATAAAAAAAATTTTTTATTATATTATTTTTTTTCCCTATTAAAAGTAATATAATAAAATTTATATTATCTGTAAAATTAGTGTTGTAACAGCCAGTGGTGTCAGTATGCACCGACGTGTTGATTGCCAGTATTTGTGGATCCGCTGGGTCACCATGAGCAAAGATGGTATTGGTAGAGACCACGCCAGGGAGCAGAGTCAAATTTGGAAAACCCTCTTCACGGGGAGCTGGGGGGAACTTCGGGTCGTACCCCTGATTGGCTACTCCGGTGAAGAATTTCAGGCAAGGTTTTAGGGGGTTATGCGAGATGACGGGTCCAAATGGGTATAGCCGTAGACGGAAACAGCAGGAACAGAGTAAGAGAAAGAAAAGCAGGTTAACCAAAATCTTTAGATATTGGTAAGGGAAAAGGGGGGTTAACTCAACAAGAGACGCAGAAAGGGTGGAATTCAGGTTCACAAAAAAATGACAGTGAGGCACGAGCAGGAAGTTCAAGTAGTCAAGGTCTTTGGGGGGTAGTTATACATTGTCCCTTAAAATTTTTAATGAATACCGCCAAAAGACGCCGTAAAAAGCGGGAAACGAGGTGGGGTAGTTGAAACTTTGGCTGTTTTTGCTGTGCATGTGCCGCAGCGGGGACGGGGGCCAGAACAGGTGCGTTTGCAGCAGAGAGCGCAACAGGTAATTGGGACTCAGTGGAGGCAAGGACACGTCCATGGCCCAAAATAGGGGCCGTGGCGTGAACCGTGACAAGTGTGTTATTCACATCATATGGTAAATGCATGTAAGAAAGAGGTGTGGCCAGTAGAAGGGGATGTATCATGTAAAACGCGTAAGTGGTTCCTTTTGTTCAGTTGGTGCACTTGATTACTTAATGGTGATGACCAGCAGAAGACAATTCATTTAAGATGGGGGCATCTATCACGCCGAGTAGGTAACCTTATGTTAAAATGCAGGGGTCCACAGCCGTGAAGAGCCGTTGTCTGGGGGGTCCAAGTGAAATTTTTTGCCAAAAAGGGCCCCCTGAGTTCTTAAACTTCCCCCCTTTGGGGAGTCCGTTAGATATGACCTCCCTTGTTTTGCATTTGGCATAAGGAGAGCTTCTGTGACCTTTATTAGAAGGAGTCTAAAATATAGCATTTGTGTCTGATACATTTGGGCATCCTAGTGGGTTAATAAGTTCTTTATGAATCTTCAGCCGTGTGGAAAACCGGATTGTGTGGAGACACGTTATTAGCCACTTTTGCGGAAAAGTTGTTTTTTCTCCCGTTGTTATTTTGTTCAAAAATTTTCCCCCATAATCGGGGAGGGGGACCCAAGGGTATTTGCTTATGTATTTTGGTGTAATCTTGCTTATATATTTGTCTTGTAGTCTTTCATGTTCTGAGCTGCATTACTAGACCCCTTTTCTGCAGGGTTGCTAAGTAAATCAGAGCAATTTTTAAGGGCCTTTTTTGGGTATGTGTTTTTAAAAAATTTTTAAATTTTTGGCGGCCCCTACTTAATGAGGTTGTCTGCTTTAAATTGTTTTTATTTATTATGTATACCATACGAAATTCTACAATTTTCTAATATACTTTTTTTATTTTGCTCATGTACCTCTTTTATACCAATGCTGTAGGCACCTATCTAGAAATGCCAAAAAAATGGTACAGCCCACATTCCTGTCCATAGTAATGTCTCCCATGGAGAAAATGTATGGACTAAACATGGTATCAGTGATGTGACCTCCTGGTATTCAGTTAGTAACCGGTTACATGATGCCTGTGGGGTAAGTGAATAGAATTACGGTAATGGTGGAATAATTATTATTAATATGGTCATTCTAGAAATTTCTTCACTGTGTGTAGTTATCTGTGTACTCGCTGTATATGTGATGTCTTGTTGTTAATAAAGTTCAGCGAAAAAAACGCAGAAAGGTCAGTGGGGGGGAAGAAAAGTGTGAGCAGCTTCTTACGACAAACCTGCTGAAGGGGTTTAAAATGGAGAAGTTCTGTCCCCCATACACTATGTTACCTGGTACCCGGGTCACATGACCGTTTGGCGTTAATAAGACTCTGTGGAGGTAATAATACTGGGAAGTTTGCTCCTCAATCTCTGTTTTTTTGGGTACCGGGTCACATACCTGGGGTTGGGGGGTCAATGATAAACACTGCTGGAGGAGTAATATTGGAGAAGTTCTGTCCTCAGTACCCACTGTTACCTGGGTTCAGGGTCAATGACCTTTTGTGGTGGTCACATAAGTGCGTGGGGGTAATAATTTGGGGAAATTTGCCCTCCCTACACACTGTTACCCGGATCCGGGATCACATGACCTGTGTGGTGGGACATGAAAGATGCTGCTGGAGGTAATAATATGGGGGAAGTTCGTTCCTCCTACATAGTTTACCTGGATACCGGGTCCATGACCTGGTGGGGTCACATAAGCTCTGCTGGGGGGTAATAATATGGGAAGTTTGCTCCTCTAATTACTGTTTCTTGGATACCGGGCACATGACCTGTGTGGTGGTCACATGATAAGATGCTGCTGCTGCTGCTGCTGCACTTTTTTTTTTCTGATTGGCCGCGTCCTCGTGCACTTTTTTTTTTCTGATTGGCCGCAACCTCGTGCACTTTTTGTATAACTCGCTTCATGCTTTTTTTTTATTATCCACTTGGCTGATAGACAATCTTGCTCCTTGGATGAAGTCTTATTTCTGGGGAAGTCTTATTTCTGGGGACGTGTTCCCTTCATACTTCTGTCCCAGCCGCTGCTGTGCCCCGGTCCTTCTTCCCCCTACAGGTCGGCTGCACATAATGGTATAATGCGTGGATTTACGCCTTTCTTTCTTGAACTAAGCTGATGAAATGTGAATGGCTCTCAGAATGGGGGAGGGGAGGGGTTGAGGGCTCTCCAGCTATTTTGATGAAGTGTTTTTATGGGTAATGATTCCCGACTTCAATATATTTAATAGATTCCTCTCTGCAGCGCAGCTGTATTCTCAGCACTACAAAGAGCAGGCGGAAGAGTCACTTGTGTTCCTGAAAGGAGAGTTGTGTTCTGTCGGCCATTGCCGCCTCTTACACGCTGTTTATTTTCCATTACAATGGACTGGAATTTAACCCTCAATTTGTTCTGCGTAGGGATAATGGGGAGCAGTGCCCGGCATTGTGTGATTCGCACTCTGATGTGGCCACACACTAAGACTCATTGTACAGCTATTACCGGCCACTTTAAAAGAGGGCTAGACAATGGCTGCAAAGTCCTAAGAGGTGACAATGTAGCTGCTGGAGCAGAGACCCTGGTAGAGGATATGTTGTTACTGTCTGAGAGGAGATGGACATACATTGAAGCTCCCGGAGTAGATATGAAGGAAAGATACATAGTTACTGCCAGAGAATAAATCAGGATACATTGCTGTTGGAGTAGAGATCTTGAAGATACGTTGAGGGCTTGTCCCCACGGCGCAGGTTTTCTGTCGATTTTAAAGACGTTTTTCGGATTTGCAAGCCTTCTGTAAACCGACTGTCAACATTTCGCATTGATATTAATGGAAAATCCTTTCAGCAGTCCCCACTGCACGTATTTTCCGCCCGGTTTTCGGGCAGAACATAAACATGTGGGTGCGAAAGGGGAACGGCTTGGATCCGCAAACCCCAGACGAAGGCCGTCCCCTGCATGCCAAAAAAGACTAAATGCCGGTCAGGATTTCCCGACCGGTGTTTGGTCTGTGCCGTGTAAACGCAGCCTGAAGCTGCCACAGTAGACATGATAAAGAAACATGGATAGATACATTGTAGCTGATGATGACGACGATGCATTGTTAGGCTATGTTCACACGGCTTAATTGTGGGGCGTAATTATGCCCTGCAATTACGCTGTGGGGGCGGAGCGGGGGCGGGGGGCCGGCACCTCGCCGGCCCAAAGACATTCATTTCCAGCGGCACGTATACGCCACTGATAATTCACATGTCACTTATCGCCCCCCGCGCCGAGCGGGGAGAGGAGACGTAATCCATAGTTCTCTATGAGAACTGTGGATTACCGTAATGACTGGGCCGTATTCCAGCCGTAATTCAAGCAGTATGGACTGAATTACGGGCTGAAATACGTGCCCAAATAAGCCGTGTGAACATGGCCTTACTGGTGGAAAATAGATCATGGAAGGATACAGTGCTGTTGGAGTAGAGATCTTGAAGATACATTGAAGCTGCCACAGTAGACATGATAAAATAACATTATTCATTGCAGAGCAAAGATAATGGATTGATACATTGTAGCTCATGATGAAAATACATTGTTTCTAGCGGAGTAGAAACCATTGAAGGACACCTTCTTTACTACACCAGCTAATGTGCATCTTCCCACCTCTCCCCCGCAGACCAACACTGAAGCATGAGTCAGATCTGTCCCAAGCTTCCTATAGTCATTGCATTGAGGTCAGCTAATGTGTACATCCCCCCCAGCAGATCAATTAAGAATGTTCTGTCACATTGGACGTAATTGGATGAGACCAGCCATGTCCTGGCCATTTCCTGTATCATGTTTTAGGCTAGGTTCACGCATCGGATGGAAAAATCTGACGCGGTTTCCTTGTCATTTTCTCAGCAGAAATCCAAGATGACGCCTCAGATTTCTGCCGAGGATTTTATTTAATGGAGGCGTTTTTTGCCTTGGTGCAGTGGGGCTAACCTGTGTCCCTCCCTTAACACCCCCATCCCCACACACACCAACCTTGAGTAGGCTCCGATGAGGATCCGCTCAAAAGAAAGAACATGTTCATTCTTTTTTTTCCACATCAAGAATTTAAAATCCATGGCGTGGATAATCTGCTTTGTAGTTTGCTGTGTGAACTATAAAGGCGACTGGCCATTCAAATGAATTGTCGTGGTTGACGGTTTACACGAGAATTTTGCCCAAAAAATTGGCGCAGAATCTTTGTTAAAATCCGTTGTGTGAACAAGCCCTTTATTGTATCTCAGGTACCACCGTTACTGTGTCAGGGTGTATGCATCACTAAATAAGAGCAATTTAAGGGCCTGGACCCAACAGGTAGAATTAAAGTTGGAGCCGCTTCACATAAAATCTTTGTTTTTCACAATGTAAATCTGATTGTGTGAAGAGTTAGGATGATTACTAATAATCCTTCAATAATACAGGGTGTCTTACTTTCCCCAGAAAAATCATTCCAAAGACTAAATGTATTTTAGTGAAATTTGATCAAAACATCTTACGCTGTAGGAATCGGAAACCCCTCGTAAAATGTGCTGGAAGTGTCTTCCGAGGTCAAACACGTCTGAACCCAATGCTCCATATTGTAGAATGTGCTGGTAACAATGCCCAGCATCACTGCACCAATGTCTTGGGCAATGTCCCTTTTTAATTCCTTGATAATTTGTGGCTGATTTCAGTACTCTTTCCATTTAAGGAGGCCCTTTAATAAAGAGGTCTGAATCAGATGACTGCGGTGACTACAGTCCCTAAGCAATGGTTGGATCCCGACGAAGTGCCCGAATCTCAGGCATGGTTGCATTGGAGCTGAGGCAGTCCGCTCCATCCTGTTGAAAGTAACTGGTGCTAATTTCCTTATCCAGTTACTGTACAAGAGCATAGACAATCTCTCCATACACTGCACTGGTCACAGTGCTGCAAATAAAAAGAAAATGGACCAAATTATGTGCCACTGTGATATCGGGCACCAGCATACCTCCTAACTTTTAGAGATTGCAAAGAAGGACATATCAGGCCACGCCTCTAACCACACCCAAACATGACATCAGACCAAGACACACCTCTAACCACGCCCCCACACATACAGGCAAAATGGGACACATTTTCAGGATTGCTATGTATCCAATGATGAGATATTAAGTAAGTTATGTGATATATAGCGGGAAAGTAATCGATACTTTTTACAGCAAGTTAGTCAGTTTATTGACACAAATCTGTTTCCTAAAGGAAAAAAGAGGGACATTTATAGAGCTAAGAGGGACAGAGGAACAAGGGTTAAAATAGGGACTGTCCCTCCAAAATAGGGACAGTTGGGAGGTATGGGCACCAGACACTAATTTTTTCAGGGTGCAGAGGGGTCTCATGCATTCTGGTGATGATTATTTAGCTTCCCACATCTGCGTATTTAAAGAGTTCATATAGACGGATAAATGAAACCATGCTGTGTCTGTAAACCACGTTCATTAAGAATATTCGGATTGTTGGTGACAAATGCTTCAAACCAAAAGCAGGACATAAGACGTTGGTTTGTTTCAGGACCTTTCAATTCATTTACCGCAGTCACTCAGTATGCATGGAAACCAGCTCTCTTCGCAGCTCCATGGCACATGGATGTCCCCATCTGCTGAGCCAATTTGCGTAAAAACTTTCTTGGAGGAGCCAACAATCTGTCTTTAATGTTCTGCACTGTTTCATGCGGCATTTTCTGCCCGCCTCCACCCTGCTTGTCCAATAATGTTCCTGTCGTTTCTATGCCAATGTATGAATATACTGCTTTGCTGGTGGCTTCTGACATAACATTTTGTTTTACAGATTCATTCTTACAGGAATTGATGGATCCTGATCTCAAATAGGTGTGCACAATGGACACACGCTCTTGCACAGTATAGTGAGATATGGGTGGAACAGGTTCTTTTTGACCATATGACTAAGGTAAAATGTGGCCGTTCTTCCTCCCCGCTGGTGACTGCAACTGTGTGGGTGGCAGCAGTCAAGTTAAGGAGTGCCCAACGGATGTGTTATGAGGGGTTCCAGATTTTCCTTGAGTAACGTGTGTTTTGACCCAATTTCATTAAAATGTAGTCCTTAATCTTGGAGCTATAGTCAATTTTTTTGGGCCTCCATCAAATTGGATATCCTGTATAAGTTCACTAGGATGCACCGCAACTCTATCATTGGCGTTATCTGCCAATAGGCCTCAACAATCCTTTAAATCAAAGGGCGGAGACTTTCAATGCAGAGTGTTCCCCCTAACCAGATGCTGTGGGGACAATGACCCCATCCAGGTCCTACCGCCACCCTGGCAGAACAAAGTGAACATGACTTTTATGAGCACAGACCGCTATTGTCCTGACTCGGATCTGCCTGGTTGGTGCAGCCTGTTTACCACCAGTGGTTTGTTACATCTGATTAGCCGAGTTATCAGTAACGAACCTTGCTATTCCTGATCTGCATCTCGGTGAAGCCTCGTAACTATCCTGCTCCCCTTTTCTTCTTTGCCGTCAATGTGAGGGCGTTGGCGACGTACACATGACAGGAGTATGTGGCAATGTTCATTGTCCAGTCAGATCATAAACCTGAAAAATTTCATCTGATATTTTGCTGTGGAATGTCAGCCATGTTATCTGTACTATAAGGAATATGAAGACGTGCAGCGGTGACAACGCCTTGTGCCTCCTCACAGACCAGCTAATGGAGATGGGAGATGCATAAAACCTTCAGTACAAGACCAATTCAGGGTGACGGAATCCACATGAACTCCGCAACCTAAAGGAGACCTTCAGCCTCTAAATGATGTTGACATGGATGAACTAGAGTTGTGATCACATCTATCATTAGAGCTCTATTGTGTGCTAAAGCTTCTGTAACTTGCAAAAATGTCTCCTGTTGCCCTTCTCTACCATGATGCACCCTCTAAGTCATGTACCTGCAGGCCATATTTGGCACAAGGATGTCACATTCAATGTAATTTTTTTTTCGTAGCCCACAAGAGCTTGGGCACAGGATGGACAAGGTCCAGACACAGAATGCCCTTTCCCTGTAGGAAGCAGTCAGTGCTTGACAGAGGCGACGACACCAGCACAGGGAGTAGACACCATCTTGGATTCGGAGCTCCAGTGTGCACCTCCACACCACTCTCTTCAGGAAGCTCGGTTAAAGGGGCTGGCTATTATTTAGGCTTAAAGGACATCTTGACCTTTTACTGACTGTAGAACGCACCACAGCCCTTAGAGGACAACCATAATATTGATGCCGTCCTTAGTAAAAATTAATTTGACAACCCTGCTCTAAATCTTTTTAACCCTGGTTGGAGTTTGGTCACCTGACTTTTGTGTAGAAGATGGAAGGGGAGGGTCAGACAACTATTAATTCTTGATAAAAACTGTTCTACGTATAGAGTTAATGAGCAACTACAGTGCAGAAATCTCCACTGAGCACAGGCCGCACACTGTCGAAAGGAAATATACATATACAAGAGGCTGCTAGAGTTTTCATTTTGATAGTTCTCTTATTTATGGGATACGACCATCAAAATTTTTCACATATTGACAGCAATATGGATTTTTTTTTTTTTATAGTCAGATAGTTGTTTTGTTTTATATAATTTTTTTTAAGTTCCCCTACGTACATTACTCTCTCTGACTGCCCTTTGGGTATGTTCACACGATGTATGTGGCGCGTACAGTATGTGCCGCAGTACATCGTGTGTTTCGGGAGCTCGTGCTGATCAGCGTGTACTCGCGCGGTGCGTGGGGGCCGGTAGCCCGCCGGCCCCATTGACATTCATTACTCGTGACGCATTCATTACTACGCCGCAAATAATTGACATGTCACTTACCTCCCCGCGCGTACATACGATCATATTGTATGAGCGGGCAGAAGGGGGCTTAATCCATAGTTCTCTATGAGAACTATGGGTTACCATAACTTTGGCACACATCTCGCCCGTATTAGAGCGCAAATACATGGCGAAATGCGCACCGAAGTTATGCCCTGTGAACATAGCCTTTCTGGTCAGCAATGGCCAGAGAAGTGTAAATATTATCAGCAATAACCTAGTAAGTGTGAAGAAGACTCATGCACAGTGGATACAAATATTACCAGTGCAACAGAAGAAGAAAAGACTTATGTAGCTCACCCAAAGGCCCCGTTCACACGGCTTATTTGGCCGCGGATTGGAGCCGTACCGCGCGTCGGATTTGCGCTTCAGTGCGGCTCCAATCCGACCCTGTCATTACGGTAATCCACTGCTCTCATAGAGAACAGTGGATTCTGTCTCTCCTCCCCGCTCGGCGAATCCGCTGCGGGGGGGAGAAAGTGACATGCACATTATTTACGGCACGTACGCACCGTAAATAATGCATTGTCTATGGGGCCGGCGAGCAGCTCCCCCGCCGCGCCCCCGCCCCTTATTCAAGCCGTAACTGCGGGCGAATTCCGTCCTGCAATTACGGCTTGATTAAGCCGTGTGAACATTGCCAAAAATAGCTAGTCCATGCCGGCAGTCCCAAGCCAATGTCCACTTCGTGCTGGATGCACAGGTCCTAGGCTCACAAGGACAGAGGCCTGTCTGAAACGTGTTTGCTATGTTTCCCTTTCTACCTTTTATCACCTGTATGTCAAGACTAAAATAATGATTTAGTCCACTTTTGATACGCTGATACAAATATTACCCTATTTTCCTTTCATATATTGCTGCTGATCTTCTCTATCCATGTGTAGAGAACAATAGAGCAATCATCGTGTCATTACTAATTACTTTAAATGAGACTATATGAAGAGACGCAGAAACTGAAGTAAAGTGAGGTTAGTCTGCTGTGTCATAGAAAAGTTTTCTTTCACAGGTAGAGAAGGACAACATTTTATACATCATTTTTAATCGCATAGAACTGCCACAATAAAAAAAATCTGAAAATTCTTTAAAAAATAACTTTTCCAGGAATGTTGGTTTTAACAAAGATACTTTTTTTCTGTCGGCAATGTCCCTCTAAGGCTATGCTCACACAGCGTCTTTTAGGACGTATTTCGGGGTCTAATTGCGGTGCATGCGCCTCAAAATACGTCCTATAATTACGGTAATCGTAGCTCTCATAGAGTATATTGAACGCCGGGGGAAAGAAATGACATGTCACTTCCTTCCGCCGTATACATGGCAGTGATAATGAAAATGAATGTGGTTGGCCATGGGCTGCCCCCCCTTCGCTTTAGAAGAACGCACTGAACAATGCATTCTTTTAAACACACTGCGTCTTGCGCCGCTCACAGGTACGTGCTTTACGACGCTGTGTGAGCATACCCTAAGGGCCCCTTTTAGTTTAAATGAAGCTTGGTGACTGTATAATCAAAAGTTCTACAGCTTTCTAATAGCTTTTACGTTCCATTTTCTTACTGTTTCTAGGAACTCTGCTTGCTTGTTGGGAATGAGTTTCTCACTTCTGAGGACTTGTTACAGTGTGGACTGTGTTCTGTGAGCTCAGCAGTAGTTCATATGTCGCTCCTGTCCTGGACTCCAGGCTGACAGCTCTTACCTGCACCGACACACTGTAACAAGCCCTAAACGAGCTGGACTACTTCAGAATGTAAGCAAGAATCTTTTCACTGACAGCAAGCAGAAGCTTCTAGTCTGGCCCTTTAATGCTGTGGATCCCGATAACGTTCTCCTTATTGGCAGCCTACTAGTCCCGTCACCTAATAGTTACCGCTCCCATTTGGCTGACATTATAACCTTGGCTATAATCTCCGGCTGCGTCAACATCTCCATCCTGGTGTAACCTCTGGAGCACGCCTTCCCCTTGGATTGTGGCAGGCTCAATCACAAGCTGCTTCAGTCTTGTGTATAATGACTATAGCGCTGAATATGGCGTTGCTTCAGGGCTCTGTCCACCTCCTTCACCATGCTTCAGATGTCTTGTGCTCCATCCACCAGTGACATGTCATGGAGCCTCCAATCATTGGGATAAATGAGATTGAGGGAGCCAGTGACCACCATACACATCCTGTACATGACCAGAAATGCAGCCGAAATGAACGGTCGTCCAAATAAGTGACAACCCCATGAACAGGCGATAACTTCTGAGCCAGAAATACACAACCTGTCACAACAGCCGGAGAAGGTGTGTGCAGACTTCTATCCTTCACGCCTTTCACTTTGCCAGTCAGTCTTTCATCACGTGTCTACAGCCACCTTCATGGTGTGGGGACAGCATGTTCTGTAAGTAGACTCTCTATAGTTTCCTTGTGTCCACCGTATAATATTTTTGCACAATGGGTAAAGTTTCTTCTCCCCTTGGCTAGGTCCGTTTGTGCCTATTTGATTCGGAACTGGTACTAGAACTGATGAAGTGTCTGGTGTTAGAGACACGAAACGCGTATTCCTCTGTATGCAAAAACAGTTACAATCTTTTAGTACAATAAGTACAGTCCCGCACTGTCTACTTGGGTCGGATCTAGCCAATGGGAAGAAACTTTACCCATTGTGCAAAAATATTACAAAACAGCTCCCCTCTATTTCCAAGAGGAGAAGGACCTTCAACCAACACCCTGCAGCGAACACTGGTTTGCAGAAAAATTGTTGTATCGAGCCTCATGTTATGCCTGGATTTTGCACAACACAAGGAGGTGAGTAGTATAGTATATAGCAGTATATATTTACCAATATACACTACCATTCGTTTATCTGCAGTATTATACTAGGGAGCGCTATCTCCATTTTTTCTTTCTTTTTCTCTCGTGTCCAGCGGGAGGCGGGGTGAATTCTTTTATACAATGTGACCTGATAACTTCTGTTAATTCCGCTCCATTAACTACGGAAATGCACAACTATACAGGAGACTGGAGAGAAATATCCCTGCCAGTAATACAAGGTTGACGCCATGCTTGACTAATCATGTTGAAAGCTACTACTTTTATTTTTATTATTATTATGGGGGTACGTTTACTTTCGAAAAGCGATGCAACAGGACACGGAAATGATGCAAAATCTGGTTTTTGTGTCCTGTTGAAGAACAGGATTCCATCTAGTTCAATGGCAGAAGCATTTAACAAGATGGGTATCATATTCTATAAAAAATAACTGCAGGGTTCAAAAATGTGATGTAAATAGGCTTTACACTATGGGCATCACGCATGGTGGGTCTACGGCCATCTTATCCATTGAGCACACTGGGCAGTTGCCCGGGGGCCCCACAAGTACAGGTGGTGAATGTATGTCCCAGGAATCCTGGACATGTGCCCTGGATCGCTGGGTTGGAGCTGCTTATTCAACTGTTTGTTTTATTTGAATGTGCAAAGAGTTAAAAAACTATGGTGGAGCAGAGAGCCATTGGCCCCTTACCCTACCAGTTAGTCTTGTAGGCTGCCTACAAGACATCAATGTGGTGTCCCAACATAGGGAGAGTGATGATATTCTTGGAGGTGGTGTCATGTTTGAGCATGGCTGGAGGCACGGCTTGGTGTGATGTCGGGTTTAGGCAAGGCCCACTGCTCTGTTAAGATAGCCCTGGGTGTATCAGTGGCTTTGTGGCAAACCCTGACCACACCATTGGTGTAAAGTATTGAGTGGACTCCTGAGGAGGGTAAGTTTTGTATGGATGACCATGTGGCGCTGATTGTTATCCCTTACCCATCCTTCCAGCTTCACCCTCCCCGCTAAAAAGGACCTGTGGCTGTTCTTGGCATGTCTGTTTTAGTAAATCCTTGTGCCTACTGTAAAACAATAATGCTGGAGAAACTTCTGGTTGTACTGTTCCTCTGTACCTCTTCCAGACAACATATGCGAAAAAATAATTGAAAGAAACCCAGCATGTGAAAATATATCTCTAAAATCTTCTTTTTATTCCTCTATTTAAAAATGGGGCAATGGACAAGCAGTTTAACGCTTAAGCATTTCAAACCATATGTAGTTCTTGATCACAGGCTATTTGTCACTTTAAAGAAACCGCAAGCCAGTGGTGCCTCCGTGCACAGTCATTGATCCCAAGACTATGGAATGGCACACGAGACAAAAAAGGTGAGCCACAAATCACATATTTTTGCCGTTTGTAAACATTTTGGGGTGGAATTTGTCCGGTGGGCATTACCACCTGTGGGGACACTCCTCTTTAACTGGAATGGTTACACCCATCTGACTGATTCGGTTATACATTTTCTGGATGGAATAACAAAGGAACAGCACAATACAGATTTTTTTAGAGAAGTTGCTCCTGAATTGTTCACTTAGAACGCAATATTAACAAAAATGGACATGTCAAGTGGTGTCACATGTCCTCTTTAAAGGGGTTGTCTCACTACAAAGATTGATGTTTATGTTAAAGATCTTGCAAATACAAGTCACTTTGCAATATGTGTCCATTAACAATGTCCTACCTGTTATGAGATATCTCCTTTAGTATGGACTGAATCAGCTCCTCAGGTCGCTTTTGCTTCAGACCGGTTTGATCCCTCATGATAGGCTGCCAGCACTGATTGCTATAGCTACAGACCTGGCTTCTACTGCAGCCTAGTGGAAGCCAGTAAACACGCCCCTGAATTCAAAATGAAACCAAGAAAACAGGACTGTGGTAAGATGAACCGATGTAGTGAGACAACCCCTTTAACTTTACAACTCTACCCCTTTGTATTTGAAACTGCTTGCTGACAACTAGGCCCCAGTTAAGTTGTTTGACTTCATTGCGTCTGACAACTGTTTTCTCGCCAATGGGGAACAATAGACCTCTACGGCTGCCGGCAGCAATGATGGTGGAATAATAGTGTAGTAACAACATGTGCGGTCGTGTGTTATATTGTGCAAACACAGACTGTCTCCAGATCAGCAGGAGTGATACGAGTTATCATGCTGCTGGGAGAGTCCTGTACCCTGAGCCAGCCAAGTGCAAATTGTGCTAACAGTGACAGGCACGTTGTGTTGAATGTAGAGCGCCAGCTTGCTGGCATCAGCGGGGTACACAGATAAAAAATCAAACACTTAACTTTTATCATAAGAACTTGTAAAGAGCAGCGCGGGGATGTGTTTCATCTTCAGCCGCACTCCCTCCCCGCTGCTCTAGAACACAGTTCGCCGTTTTCTCGGTTTTATCCAATTTTAGCTGTGGCTTAACCCTTCTATAGAATCAGTCAGTTGTGTAGATGGAGCCCATAGGAAAATATGTCACCATTGATCTCAATCGGTTGTTCACTACAAACCAGATATCGACGTCTGCATCCTTCACATGGGATTGGGGTCTACAGGTCACTTATTACTGGACTCCTAATGCCCCGTATGGTATCCGGCAAGTTCATAGAGCAGTGGTCGGCACGGTGGCTCAGTGGTCATCTATCTCGATTTGTAGCACTGAGGTCCTCAGTTGGTGCATAGTGTCCTGGTTGGTTCCATCCTATTCGCTGTTACTACTGATCCTTGGGTGATTGGATTTCTGTGATACTGTAATATATGAGGGTCTGTGAGATAAAGACGTTAAACTATGAGCTCTTCAGAGATGTCAATAGAATCTGCATAGCCTTTCATATGGGGGGACTTCTGTCCTCCGAGTAGCACATGTCTCATTATTGGGCCTATGGCTTACTGAGATCTGCAATCCTACTGCAAGCAGTCATAGTCGTGTCACATAATTAATTGATTTTCCTATTTCTGTTCTTGTCTGTTGATCACTTTAAAGCTCTCCAGCGATTCGGATGGACTGGGTAAATTAACTTTGAATTGTGACTTGTTGACACCAGATTGGCCAACGTGCAACATTTATCGCTCTTAGGCTATGTTCACACGGCTTATTTCGGGGCGTATTTACGGACGTATTTACGTCCGTAAATACGTCCTGAAATACGTTTCAAATGATGAACAATTAGATTAGCATTACACAGCGCAACTACAGTAATTGTATGTTCACACGGCTTATTTTGGGGCGCCACATATTGCGAGTGTAGTGTGCTCTAACACGAGTGAAATGCGCCCCAATCATTACGGTAATTCACAGTTCTCATAGAGAACTATGGATTACGCCTCCTCTCCCCGGGCGTACAATACGACGTGCGGGGAGATAACTGATATGTTACTTATTCGCGCTGCGAGTAATGCTGGTCTATGGGGCCAGTGAGCTAACGGATACCCCCCCCCTCCCCGCATTGCGGGAGTAAGCGCCGATCAGCGCGACTCCCGAAGACCCGGCGTAATTGCGGGCCATACTCTACGCCCCGCCCTAAGGGTATGTTCACATGGCTCAATGTTGGAACATACTTCGCCGCATAATTGCGCTTCAATACGCCCGAAGTACGGGCCAACATTATGGTAATTCAGCTATGATTACCTGTTCTTTCCCCCAGTGCACAATACGCGCCCAGGGAAAGAACTGACATGTTAATTCTTCTTTGCAATTACTCATCGGGGAGAATGACAGTCAGTGAGGGATGCGTAGGCCAGCGCGTCCCTCTGAAGCTGCGGGAGTATAGCGGCGTGCACCGTACGTGCTGCTATACGCCCGACACATTGCCTTGTGAACTTACCCTTACTGTAAATGAGAAACTTTAAGAAAAATGTATTGTTTTAAGATGAGTTGGCTCTGTTGTAACCAATGCAACTAGTAGGTAGAGGAGTGGGGAGAGGAGGAACCGTAGGACAATTTCCTTTAAAGGGGTTTTCTCGCTACGAAGATCATAGTTCAAAATGAGGGGACCAAAAATCTAAGAATGTCCGTCCTTGGTTACCATAAGCAACGTGCTATGGTTTAAGAGAACGGGCTGTATGTTTAGTGCTTGGTAACGAAGTGAGAGCTCCGGTCGGGTTCCGGCCACCTCCCGCACCCGGCCGTAATCAGGAACGCGCGGTGGAGGGAGAAGAAAGGTTGTGAACGGGAGCGCCCAGAGACGTGTGTGTACAGAAGAGGAGAGACAGACACAGGCACACAGGTGTGCGGGGTTTGCTCTTTTCACTGACAGCGATCAGAGGTCCTGCAGCAGAAACAGAGATTTTGTGCAGTCCCATGTAATGTCAAGTGCCCATTGTAGTTTTGAAGTATGTAGAGCGAGCGAGAACTGTCGATATACTGTACACTATGGAGTTACACTTAGTGTTTCACTTCCAATGATTCCTTAGGGTGCGTCCCCACGGCAAGGGACAAATACCGGAATTTGTCCTGTTTGCGGCTGTTGCCGCGGGAGGTGGGGGGGGGGTCGGTTTTTTTCTCCATAATGAGTGGAGAAAAGCCCTCCCCCTTTCCATTCACTTGCACGTATTCTGTCCCCGGACGGAAGAATGTACATTTAGGATGGTTTGCGGATGGCCCGCGGGCGGTAAAATCGATGGGCAGAAAAACCGTGCACGGGTTTTTCATAGCGCCCCATTGTACTAATTTTTGGCCAGTTTTTTCAAACGGTCTAAAAAACCGGCCGAAAACCCATGCCGTGGGGACATGCCCTTAGTCTCCAACAGCTGAGAACCTCTGCCTTCCCCTAGCTCACACAGAATGAATCCTCATACACACATGTCTGCAGAGAGTGAAGATACACCCTGCTGGGAGGAGAAACACGCCCCTCCATTTCATAAGCTCTGCTTAGCAACCAGTATAAACGGATGCCAAATGCTGTAACGAGACAACCCCTTTAACTGTAGGATAATCTGACTGGAATTACTGTTCTGTAAAATATTGTGAGTGAGCTGTGACTGCTAGAGCATGTTCCCTCACTTGTGGGGTAATCTCTATGGAACCGCCTGTACTGTAAAATGGGGTGATTCTGCTGTGTATGATAGTTACTGGTGAAGTACACAAATATTTGTCCCCTCAGATATAGGCTAAAAACCCTGTAGTGATTGGTACCAGGGTGGGGGGGCATACAAGAAAAGCTCCCTCATATGTAGGGTGATCGATGCAGTTTTACTGTATTGAAGAGAAAGTAATATTTCCTGTAATCCTTGTGACATGTGTATAGCGGGGTCAGAGGTCACAATTGCCCATAATACTCTTTGTATTTAATGCAGGTGGTACAAGCTGGAATCAAAGCAAGGGAAGAGGAACAAGGACAGAGGAGAGCTTAAGGTCAATGTACAGTTTATGAGAAATAACATGACGGCCAGTATGTTTGACCTCTCTATGAAGGACAAGACCCGCTCTCCATTTGCACGTCTTAAGGACAAGATGAAAGGAAGGAAGCCGGATGGATCGGACACGTCATCTGCTATCATTCCTAGCAGCACCAGTGCGAGGCACAGCATTTGTGACCCTGAAGGCACAGAAATCCAGGTCAAGAGTAAGCCCAAAAAGCCATTTCTCTTGGGACCTCAGCGCCTGTCGTCAGCTCATTCCATGTCAGATTTATATGGTCCTCCATCCTCTCGCCTCGGCACTGGAGGACTTCCAAATAAGCAGACTTTGGACTCCATCAGCTCTGCGGAGGAGAATGGTGAGTACAAGGCGCCTTGTAAGTCAGTATGGCGACCTTCCTCCATCTGTTTTTCCAAACATTCATCTTACGAGGTGAAGGTTCTACCTGTGAACTTTCATCATTATGGATCACCATAACCTTGGATCCCTACAGCCTATTCTAGATGCACTGTTCTAAATACTGGGTATGAACATGTTCTAGATCTTGCAATGGTCTTGGTGCCTCCAAATCTATGTCTCCTACTCACCAATGTTTAAATTCTTCACAGCATTACTGATCATATTTTAAACGTCATTAGGTAATCTAGATGTCACTACATTTTCATTTGGATTAATTACAGGTACATTAAAGGGGTTTTGCCACGATCTCATTTCCTGCCTCCTGTATCCAGCTCTTCAGCCCTGTGTGCTCAGAAGGGGGCGTTTGTGATTTGTTTGAATTGCATATCATGTGACCCCGCAGGATGACATCACCAGGCCTTTCCTCTCTGTAGTCAAAGAAAGGTCTGTTTATGTATAGAACTGCAAGTAGCTACACTGTAGCTCAGAGGTAACATTTTTGCCTCACAGCACAAGGGTCCTTGGTTCAAATCCCTGCAGGAACTTAACTTGTGGAGTTTTTTTTTTTTTCCTCTTTATCAATGCACAGTCCTGATTGAGGTTTCTCTTTTTTATTTGCACTGTTTGACTTATTACTAACTAGTCCAAAGGACAGGAGTAGAATGACAGCACCTGGGGTTGAACACTCAGTAGCTACCTGAGAGGAGAAGTGATGTCGGAGCATGTGCAACCAGGACTGAGGAGCTCTCAACTCTGGTCATACCCCCTGGAGACGAGCTGTAGCAATGGATCACTAAGGATGGAGCAGCTAAGACAAAAACGGTGCAGAATTTTTAATAATAATGAATGGTGAAAATGTTTATTATTTAATTTTCAAACTTCCCACGTCAATTTTACTTTGTGGCAAAACCCCTTTAAGGTAAGGGACCCCATGCTCATTACTCTGCACTGTTGATGTTCTCCCCAGTATTACAGACCATGTTCTAGAAATAGCTTCTCTACTTGTTTTACATAACATACATGGATGGGGTCTAAATGCTTAAATTGTCTACTGTCTATTCCCACTACCATCCATTATGTGTGCTATCCACACTGTTACAGGTTATATTGTAGAAGCTGTTACTCTCCATGCTTTAGTTCTTAAAACAAACCAATTTCTAAATGTCGCTGTTCCCTACATTTTAGTCATTACGCCCTATTCTGCATGTTCTCCACACTATTACTGATCATGATCTAGTTATCATTCAGTATGATACTCTAGATTTAATGACTATAGTATGTACACTCCATGTTGGTTACCGACCATTTGTCTTCATACTAGTAGTAATACCATTATTACCATTTGTGTTCTAAACAATGTTACATCATTGTGGATTATGCACTAAGGGCCACATATATGAAAACTGTCTAGGTCTAAAATTCACTTTGCTGCCCATAGCAACCAATCAGAGCTCCCCTCTCATTCTTCCAGAGCACTATATGAAATAAGAGGGATGATCTGATTGGTTGCTATGGGCAACAAAGTGAATTTTAGACCTAGACCGTTTTCATACACGTGGCCCTAAATGTATGTTTAGTAACTATGATTATTTCTAGTTCCTATTGTTCTGTTACTTTTAGTTTCTTAACTTATCGTGTCAGACATTGGCGAAGATTCATTCATTTTGCCCTGTTTTCTGTGGGCATTTTTGGGCACCATGTGACATCTCCAAGGAAGTGCCCAGTAGCTCCAAGATTATGAAGCTTCAGGAAGTAACTTTTACTGTGCTATGGGCTCTTCATAAATCTGGTGTCCACTACAAACCCCAGAACTGTCCTTATTACATAGTAAATTCCTCCCCTCCTCGGTAGTCGGTCACGTCCCGGGTTTCGCCTCTGACCACGTTTTTTCATTACCGTCCATGTTCTCTCTAGTCTCACAAGCCATCTTTGTCTTCCAGGAAGCCTTAATTCTCCTCACAGAAGAACAATGAGTGTTGATACCTCCAAAGATAACCCCTCAGAAAGCAAGGACCCTGAAGTGAGCTGGACTGGTGGGAACAACAAAGATCCAATTCCCAGCAGTTCTTTGCCTCAGAAGTTTGCCACACTGCCCAGACAATGGGCACCAGGCGATGAGCGCACAGAGGCCTGGGAGAAGTCTACACCTGGGTTCTTCTCAAAAACAGCTGATGGAAAAAAAGATGGGAAGAAAAAGGATAAGGTCAGCTTGTTCGAGAGGGTAACTGGTAAAAAGGAAGGGAAGAGACCTGAGCGTCACAGCCAGGACATCTCCGACTGGACTCTAGATAGCAGAAACTCAGAAAATGTCACCAAACAGACTACTAACTATGAGTCCACCAATCCCTTTCGGGTGGGAAGCCGCGCTCCGGAGCAACGGTAATTGGGGCACATTTCTGTCTAATACCTGCTCCTCTTCTGACAACACTTCACTTTGTAAACTTACATGAACCTAGGGCTCAGGCTTCGTCCACATGACCATGTTAAAATGGCGTTGGAAATCTGACGGTATTTTAACAGCACTGTACCATGTTTTTTGTCACGCCCTTTGCGGTTGGTTTTCGGCTGGCCTTAATACATTGCACTGTACTACAATCTACCGTAATACAGCGGATTATAGAACACGATCTATTAACCGGCGGTTTAGAAATCCGACAATAGAAAATCTGAGTTGTGTAGACTACAGATTGGGTTTTCTATTGAGGTCTGTGGGCACTGGTTTACATTCAGATTTGTAAAAATTCGACAAAAAAACAGTGCTGTGTAGACATAGCCTTACACACACTTCTTTCTTATACGGATGCACCTATAAACTGCTATGTCCATATTGGACCACCATGTGCCTCCCTGATTTTACAGTAAATTATATACGAAGTGCTTGGTCACATGAATCTTTGCTCATGATGGTACCATAAAGTTGGCTGCACCTCATCCTGTAGGGGCCCCATATGCCTCTATACAAGTGCTATGTACATGAGCATTCTGGTACCCTGACACATACTGACATAAAAGCAAACAATTCAAGTTAAATGTCCTCCTGTGTAGATTTTTTCCGTAAGATGGTGTCAGATATGGAGCTTCTACCTTCTATACAGAGCACTGGCTGCTAAGCCCACAGGTGGGTGGTATTATAAATGTGGTTTATCACAGAGAGGCGACACATACATGACAGGAATGTATGTTCTCCGGCCGGTGTTTCACCGTTATTGGGAGATGAACCGTTTGCCTAATCAGCGGATGTGAAAATTTCTCAATTTGCGACTGGCGACAGGTGTGAATTTAGAAAGTGACTTTAATTTGAATGTGTCGTCAGAACCGCGACTGAGGACCCAGAAAAGTTATTAGCAAGGTCGCTGGGGACAGGGAAGGGGTAATTAGCCAGACCCTGGGAGATGGAGTTTAGGTAATTAAAGAAACGTGTGGCGGCAGTACTGGACATGGGGTTGGCTGTGCATAATGTAAGATGAAGGCAGACGGAGAACTCACCTCAGGTACAGAACATTTATTTACTGGCACAGATGGTCACAAACCTAGAAACCAGACACAGACTGTGACCTGTGAACAAGACTTGGTGGTGGGCACTCTGTGGAGTCTCCCTCCCATATTTGTCCCCATATAGGAATAACTCCTCCCCATAGATTATGTCCAGATCTGCAATGGGCTTCAGGAGATGAGAAAAAATAATGTTCTTCGTTGTCTAAGGGAGACAACCATTGACAGGGCAGGAGCGTCATGAGCTGATCCTATTTGTACATAGCACTGCGCATAGCCGTCATTATATCAGAACCCCCCAACATGTGTGATAATGATAGCTGGCCACCCCCTAAGCAGTTATTTCTTGTCCTCATATTTACCATGTAATTAACACCCATTGTTTTTGCACTCTCTTTCAGCTCCATTACCAAATTTTCATCGTCCGATATGGCAGCACAACTTGGAAAGATGGTGTACCCACCACTGCATGGACCATTGGTGAGAACCACCTGACACTCATATAGTATATATGCTTGTGCCTGTCTATAGGTTTTATAGATAGGTCTGTCTGGTGAACAGCAGATACAGTGAATGGTGGACAACAGTTAAGTTGCAGGTTAGGCTGTTTCTCATAATTCCTAATGGGTTCTGTGGAGCTTGTAGAGATGGTGAATGGCTCAGTGCCTCACAAGTAGCATTATACACTGTGTTCCCAATTATTAGGCAAGTTGTGTTTTTGAGGATTCATTATTATTGAACAATTACAGTGCTGTCAGTCAATCCAAAGTGTTAGTAAACCTCAAACCTGAATATTTAAAGGGGTTGTCTCACTACAAGAATTGCTTTTTATGTTAAAGATCTTGCAAAAATAAGTCATTTTGCAATATATGTCCATTATCGGTGTCCTACCTATTCTGAGTTAATCCCTTTTGTATGGGCTGCATCGGCTCCTCGGGTCGCTATAGCTTCAGACCTGTTCGATCTCTCATGATAGGCTGCCAGCACTAGTTGCTATGGCTACAGACCTGGCTTCTACTGCAACCTAGTAGAAGCCAGTAAACACGCCCCTGAATTCAAAGTGAAACCAAGAAAACAAGAATGAAGTAAGATGAATCAATGTAGTGAGACAACCCCTTTAAGAAAGTAAAAGTAAGGTTTTTTTTATATTTCTTGGGAGAATATCTATATATGCAGAATTATTGGGCAACTATAAGTGTGAAAAATTATTATGCAACTAAATAAAAAAATGAACATTTTCACATCTCACTAGTTTCTTTTCATCTGTTAGGGCTTGTTCACACGGAGTTTACACTCCGTGTTACAAGCACTTTTAGGATCCATCTTGGGGTCCGCTCTGTCGGTCCCCAAGATGGGTCTAAACAATTAGCAGTGAGATTATCACTGCTGTCTATGACGAACACGGAGCGGCGTTCACACGAGAGAACGCCGCTGCGTGTTTCAATAGCGCAGCTCAGCTCCGTCTTGAAAAGAATTGCACGTCATTTCTTTTCAAGACGGACCCGAGCTGCACTTTTGAAACACGCAGCGGCGATCTGTCATGTGAATGCCGAGAGAGCAGTGATAATCTCACTGCTAATTGTTTAGATCCGTCTTGGGGACCGACAGTGCGGACCCCAAGACGGATCCCTAAAGCGCTTGTAACTCGGAGTGTAAACTCCATGGGAACAAGCCCTTAAGTGAGAACAATCAACAACCAACTCAAAACTTACAAATGCACATTTCCAAAAATAATCAGTGACCAATATACGGGAGCCACCCTTCTTTTCAGTAACAGTAATAAGCCTTTTATCCATGGACTCAACTTCTTGTGCAGCAGCAACCACAGCCTCCCGGACACTGTTCAGAGAGTTGGACTGTTTTCCTTCACCACAAATCTCCCATTTAAGAATCGTCTAACAACTTCTCCACAAGGTTTAAGTCAATTTAGGAAGGGGCATGTCATTATCCTTTCAGGCCTTTATTGACTAGCCACACAGTGGAGTACTTGGATGCATGCGCTGGAGCATTGTCCTGCATAAAAATCTTGGTTTTCTTAAAAGAGGCAGACTTTCCTGCACCACTGCTGGAATAAACGGTCTTCTAAACTGGCAGTAGGTTTGCGAGTTTATTTTGAGTCCATCTTTAACCTGAAAAGGTCCAACTAGCTCCTCTTTAATAATACCAGCCCATAGCTGTACCTCTCCTCCAACTTGCTGGCGTCTGAGTCAAAGTGAAGGTCTGTGCCTGTTACTGATCATGGGCCCATCCATCTGGTCCGTCAAGAGTCACACTCATCTCATCAGTCACATCTCTGAAAAATCTGTCTTCTTGGCCTCGTCTTGATGTTTCTTATTCAGAGACATATGGCCAAGGTAAGGAAGACTGAACCCGACCACCACTGAACATCTTGTAATTCTGGGTGCTCCAGGGAGGTTGCAGTTCTGGAATAGGACAGCACTGGAGGACAATGGCCTCTTGGTCGCTTTACCTTTGATTCGTCTCTAACCTTTGGCAATTATTTTGCATTGTTTTTTTCTCAAAATGTTTCTTGCAACCTAGTTGACTATTTGCAACAAAATGTTTCATGGTTTCATCTCGCCCCAATATCTTGGTTATTTCAAGAGTGTTGAATCCCTATGAAAGCATTTTTTTCTTTGAAACAATTTTTGACTTTTCAGAGTCTGTTTTGGTCCAATGTGCCTGAGGAAAACTAGCTGCCTAATAATTCTGAATACCTTGATATAGGATGTTGATATCTTTAGTCCACCCCCTCCCTCAGTACATAAATACACATAGCTTGAAAACCTTCAGTCCAATATACATTCAAGTTTATGCCACTTGAAGTTGGAAAATATGCATAAAATGATAAGGTCAAAATACTTATCTGCCTAATAACTGTGCACACAGTATATATAATATTACAGATGAGCACCTGCCATATATGGGTAATATTGCAAGTGATGCCTTGCTATACACAGGTAACATTATATACAGTATTACAGGTGAGGTTATATACAGGTTATATTACATTATATTACAGGTGATGCCTTGTCATATCCAAAAAATACCCTGTTTCCCCGAAAATAAGACAGTGTCATATATAAATTTTTGCTCCTAAAGACGAGCTAAGACTTATTTTTAGGGGATTTCTTATTTTTCCATGAACAAGAATTCACAATTATTGTTGAACATAAAATCAACACGTATTAATAACTGTAGTGATTTCATCACAAACATCAGCATAAGCAGTCAAACTCTGAATTGCATTAAAAAATGTCTTATTTTTGGGGGATGTCTTATTTGCAGGGGAAACAAGGTGTGTGTGTGTTGTGTGTGTTGTGTGTGTATATATATATATATATATATATATATATATATATATATATATTGTACAGAGAAAACACAAAGGTGCTCCAGTGGTGTTATATTGTTAGCTGTGATGGGGATAGTAGTGGGCAGAAGGTTGCGCTCACCTTGAGATATTGTGCATTTAGTAGACACAACGTTCTGCAGGCCATAAGCAAGTTCGAAGGGATGTGCTGCCGAACCTCGATGAAATCACTCCTCAGCAGGAGGTAAAAGAAATGTAAAAAGGTACAAACCGTCTGGTTTCCTACCCTGATTGTAGAGGAAAATAGACACTCAATCCCTTTGGGCAATGGAATCAAATATACATTTATTAATAAAATATCTATAAAATGCTGTTTATAATAATACACAATACTCCAATAGATCTGCATTTCATGCTCAAGCACTTCATCAGGTCTGTGATAAACAGAAGGAAAACACCGCAGTTTGTATAGCTTAAATGTACACAACGGCACTTAAATTGCTGCTAATAGGTAAATGGCAACATAAAAGGATGTGACGTTTCAGTCCAAGACCTTAATGACACGTGTCACTGTAGAAAGACACAATCATTCATAAAGTCTCCGTTTTTAACCCCTTAGTGACCGCAACAAGTCTTTAAAATGGGCTGGCATCAGTGCCATGTGCTGGATGAAGCAGGGGCTCAGTTGTCAGATGACAGCCAGGACCCTGCTCTAATGGCGATAAGTGGACAAACCTCAGATCTGAGCTGTTTATCAACTTTGATACCAGATTGAATAGTGACCATTGCACTTAAGTGGTATTAGAGGGAGTGCTTTCCCTATGATAGCCTGGGACCTATTGGAGGCTTCCAGGTCGCCTTCTGTGTATGATTTTTAGGCCCTGCCAGAGGTAGGGGGGTCCAGTAGGATGCCTGGCAGTTTTACACTGACAGGTATAATATAATGGACTACATAAGTAATGCGGGGTATTATATGAGAAATCAAGTGATTTCATGTTTAAGACCCTTAGTGGGACGACAAAATAATAATAAAAAATTTAAAAAAAAGCTTAAAGACGTAAGGGTGCTTTTGAGTTTTTTGACGAGTTTTTTTGGTGCAGGAAGGCACAGCAATTAATGCTGTACATCGCTGCACAAAAAACGTGGCAAAAACGCACCGTGTGAAAGCACCCTAAAAAAAAAAAAAAATTAGGATAAGTGTAATTCCTATGTTTCCATAACAAAATCTGTATTTATGGAAAAAATAAAAAAAAAATAAAAACAATACATAATTGGTATCACTGCAGTCGTAACGACCCAAACTAAAATGATCACATTTTTTATCTCAGATGGTGAACAGCGTAAAAAAAAATGAAATAAATAATGTTGCAAAAATTCCAAATTTTTTTTCCAAAAACACCTAATAGCAATCAAGAAATCGTATGTAACCAAAAAAATGGTAACAATAAGAACTAAGGCCGATTTATATATGTATAGGGGTGCACCAGTTATCTGGTGTCTTTTTAGCTGAAAAACTGGCGCAGCCCTGTGCGCTTGATGTATGAGCAGACGCACTCCATAATTAGGCACATTATAAAGCGCCCGCATTGTAATGTGCCTGAGATCGGGTGGTGGTCTGGGGGCGTGTCGCACCACAACCATATTATTCTACACATTTATTTCTTTAGTACGGCAAATCCAGGCGCATTACTGCTGGAACAGTTAGACCAATTTTAAAAGTGGTTTACCTGAGCCTGAACTGTCACTTTGTAGCTAGAAAGTGCTAACTCTGTGACCCGCAGTAGAACAGGTTCATAGATTCAGACGCATTGTACGCTACTAATGCGCGCAAAAAAATTGGTGCCAAAAAACATGTCGCCCCAAAAGTTATCCAGTAAAAAACAAGCTCGTACAGATCGGTCAACAGAAAAATAAAAAAGCCATAGGCCTTAGTACACGGAGACACACAAACTTTTTTTTTTTTTTAGTATTTTTGATGTACAAAAGTGAGAAAAAATATATATATATATATATATATACTTATGTATTGCCATAATCATACTGACCCATAGAATAAAGATACCACTGTATGTTTACCATGGTGAATGGCGTAAATCTAAAATTCAAAAAAACGAGGCAAAATGTTTCTAGCTCTCCGTTAAAGAGTTCATAAAAGTTAAAGGGGTTTTATCACAATAGAAAATGATGGCATTTTGCTAAGATATGCTATCATTGTCTTATACAGCCCCCAAAAGTCACAGCGCAGACTGTAGCGCTGTATTTCCCTGTAAGCCCCGGTTCACACGGCTTATTCAAGCCGGAATTGCGAGCCGGATTGCGCTCGCAATTCCGGCTTGAATAAGGGGCGGGGGCACAGCCCGTCGGCCCCATAGACTTGCATTATCCACGGCGCGTATTGCGTCTGGATAATGTGCAGGTCACTTTCTCCCCGCCCGGCGGATTCGCCGAGCGGGTAGGAGCGACGGAATCCACCGTTCTCTATGAGAGCATGTGATTGCCGTAATTACTGCGATGGATTGGCGCCGTACTGCAGCGCAAATCCGGCGCGCAGTACGGCGCCAATCCGCGCCGAAATAAGCTGCGTGAACGGCCCCTAATAGTGAGGGAAATCTTCTGATTTGATAATGACATATATTTTAGAACAGTCTTAGAATTTCATCTACTATAAATTTTTGTGTGTCTGTATGGAGGTGATAGGGGCTCTGTAAGAGCCACCAACAGCCAATGATGGTCCAAATCTCCGTATCTGAAGTTTTGATTGATGTCCTTATTAGTCAATCAGCGAGTAGATTTGATGTCACGCTTTTCCATTTCCAGATCAGACATTCATGTCTAGTGATTGCAGCAATGCTGATAAAGCTATCCATTTTTTTAAAAAAAAATCCATGTAGAAAATTTGAAGAATGCAATCAAAGTGCTTGACGGAGTAGACATTTATATAAAGGATAATGAAATTAAAAACATTGTTATAAAGTAATTACACATACAAAAGTTACTTCCTTTCAGGACATAAATTTCTGCTGTCTGCCGTCACAAATCGAAATCAATGTGCTAAATGGCAGGGCTGTGGAGTCGTAGTCTTGGAGTCGGTGGCCATTTTGCAGGAGTCGGAATCGTCATAAAATGGACCGACTCCGACTCCCAAAATATATAATAAGTTGGACCAGTTATTTCAATGCAGTGCAAAGAGCAAGAGGAATGGGTCCGGCCAGTGTTATTGCTCCAATATCTTCAGCCTCATCACATAAGGAGTGTAATTGATGACATGGAGCAGGCAAAGCGCTGCCCCAGGGGAAAAGATTCTGCTCCCAGGGCAAACAGATTTCAGCAAAATTTTTCACCTGTTTTCAAAGAAGTAGAAGATCCACCATTCCTCAAAACTGACTGTGGCTGAGGCAGTTCCTTGATACCCTGACATTGTTAGAGATGTTGCCCATGTGGTCACCGCTTTGCCCCCAACCCAAGTTAGTGTAGAGAGGCTGTTCTCTAGCCTGGAAATAATAAGATCAGGGGCCACATGTATGAAAATGGTCTAGGTCTAAAATTCGCTTTGTTGCCCATAACTAATCAGAGGGCTCCTTTCATTTTCCCAGAGCTCTATACGCAATGAAAGGGGATCTCTGATTGGTTGCTATGGACAACCAAGTGAGTTTTAGATCTAGACAGTTTTCATACATGTGGCCCCAGATGTGAGGTCATGTATGCAGGATCTGATGGAGGCAATACTGTTTCTCAGAACAAATCCAGAGACTCCACAATTGTTCCTGCAGTGTTTTGCATATTTACAATTTTTTTGTGTCCTAAAGTCATATACAATAAATATATTTTACACTGACAAGCAAAAAGGTAAGTGTTTTGAACTTTGATGGTGACTTTCAGGCTCCATATCTCACCATCCACTACAGCTTTGTACATGTGGCTACTGTAATTTTATATACAGTCATCTTACCTATCTTATACATAAATTTGACTTGCAAGTATTTAGCATCTGCTTAATTCAGCAGATTCTTTCCTGTAACTGCATTGTTACTGTTTTGCTCCTAAAAATCAAAATGTTAATTTTTATTTTGTTAGCATTTGGGAAATCCACCTTTTGGTTTTCAATACTACCTGAATCCTTCTGGGCTCTGGATCAGATTCAAGCATGTCTTGACCAAAATCTGATCCCAGGTCTCTTCTACACATTCCCAATGTTGGTGCAGACTGGACCTGGGTGCGAATACAGCTTTTTCTTCAACTCTACCCACAAGTGTTCAAAAGATCAAAACATTGTTACCCTTTTGCTTGTCAGTGTCTGTTCTACCTAAATAGCTTGATTATTGTATCATAAGGTGATAAATAGCCTGATGTTACCATTTTACTACAGTAAAGTTATCACTTAAACATGCGTCATGTATGAGGGAGTCAGGGGTTGGAGTCGGAGGTTTGGGAAATTGAGGAGTCGGAGTTGGAGTCGGGGCTTTGCCTTACTGATTCCACAGCCCTGCTAAACGGATGTAATGCAAGTAAAAGCCAAACAGCATAGTAGAAAAACTTAATATATTAGCTCAATCAACTTAAGCTCAACTGGTCCTATTGTCTTGTAGCTTATAGATCCAACAGCTCTCTTATTTGTCGTTCATTGTATACAGGTGATACTACGTACAGTATTACAATATGTTGTATTGTTATATATAGGTAACACTACAATATTGTTGATGAGGTCTTGGTATGTAGCAGTGATGCAATATACAATATTATAGGTGACGTGTTTTTATGCAATGGTAATGCTATACACAATATTACAGGTACAATATATAGTATTACAGGTGAGGTTATACACAGGTAGCACTACCACTATATAACAGTATTACAGTTGAGGACTTATTATATACACAATATGGCAGATAAGGTCTTGTTGTATACAGGTACTTGGCTCCAGGGGTGGAGGTGCTTGAAAAGTTATGTTTTACTTTTGGTCATTATTTAGCGATTATTACTGCAGTTTTCAGGACCTTGGCTTCTTCCGCCCCACTAGAGTTGGTCTCAGCTGCTGTTCTTTTCTGTGGTGAAGTCTTAGATATGGGTCTTCAACCTCCCCCTCCCATAAATCCCTGCCACTTCCTTCTGAGGGTCCTTACAGCTGGGGATTCCTGGGCTGATCACCATCTTCTCCATCCTCCTCTATTATGCATTAATTGGATCTTGGAGAAGACACAAAAGTGAGATTCCAGGACAAGGTCTCCTTATCTCGCTCTATGGTATCATCCCCTCCATGTTTATCTGGCTCATTACAATTCCTATGAGGTGAGCAGAGGATGGGAATATTCAACAGAGGTTAGGCCAGCTTCTATCAAAAAAGGTGGGAAAAAAGACACAACAAGCACGCTAAGGAAAAATTTTCATTTTTAAGTTTGTACTTTTTTTGAATCCCAGAAGGGAGAATGTTAACAATTTTTTCTTTCTTATTTTTTTTTATTTACACTTATAATGCTATTGAGCATATCATAATGGCTAATTCAACAGCTAATAGTGTCCAGTCTGACAAAAAGGGTGATTAGGACACAACATGCATCCTATCACTGGTCTTAAAAACAACTCCCATGAGGTCCCCAGAGCTATGTGGGTCCCTGAGCTCTGCTGAGGTGTTTCCATCACCCGAAGACAGGGACCCTTTGAATTTCGCTGCGTATCCAGCCGCAACAAAGGGTTAAAGATGGTTCGGACCTTCCCTGACCTGAGATGCCTGGATCGCTGTGTAACACCAAACCTCCTAAGCTTGGGGAGCCCAAACACCCGATTGCAGCGACTCAAAAGACGGCCAAAAACGACAGGCAAAAAGTGTCCATAATTAAATAATACAGACCGTACCATATGATGCAATCACTTAGGGCGACATGTATGAACGGGGCTGCACCAGAATTCTGGCCTCAAAAAGCTGTAGTAGCCCTGTTCTATAGATGTATGAACAGGTGCACGCCAAACTTTGGTGCGATAAGTGCCCGGGTAACGAAGACACTTTTTAGCGCACTAAAGTTTTGAGGCATTCTGAGGGCGTCGCACCACATTAGTAGAAGTAGACACATTTATGATTATTTGATGCAAAACAGTTACAACAGCCAAACCAGGGTAAGGTCATGTTCACACGGCTTAAAATGGGAGGTATTTCAGTCCGTAATTACGCGCCGTACTGCGCGAATTACAGCTGAAATACGTCCCAGTCATTACGGTAATCCACAGTTCTCATAGAGAACTATGGATTACGTCTCCTCTCCCTGCTCGGCGAATCCGCCGCGGGGGGAGATAAGTGACTTGTGAATTACTAGCGTCGTATATGCGCCGCTAGTATATACAGTGATTTACGAACTCCAGTAAGGGATCCCAAGCATCCCACTTGGGCAGTCATCCCCAATCTGATGGACATAAAACATATAAGGTTTCCTTGTGAGACCTGCGGCACTGTGACACTGTAGAAAGAGGTGAGAAATCACAGATTAAAATGTCATGCTTGACCCCCCCAACATGTTTCACCAACTAAATGGCTTTATCAGGGGATAGAGGTCCGGTGGAGACTTTGGAGACTTGACAAGAATTCATACATGTCGCCCTTAGTACAGGCCATTGTCATTCATTACTCGTGGCGAGCATTCGCCGCAAATAATTGACATGTCATTTATCTCCCCGCGCGTGGATTACTGTAATTTCAGCGTGCATCTTGCCCGTATTAAAGCGCAAATACGCGGCGAAATGCGCGCCAAAATTAAGCCGTGTGAACATAGCCTTACTGTCCAATGCCTATAAGACTATGTCTACACAGCACTGGATTTTCATCAGATTTTCAGCGGATTCAGTATTTTGAATCCACCGAATATCCGACTGTATCCAGCAGTGTGCAGACTTCAATAGAAAATCCGTTCTGTAGTCTACACAGCACAGGTTTTCTACTGAAGCCACTGTCCGGCAGAAAATAGAACATGTTCTATCTTCCACTGGTCTATCGTCCATTTACTGGGCCTTGGGGAATCCAAAATCCAAAAACTGCGCAAAAAAAAAATGGTGCTCGGATTTCCAACTGTATTTTAATTTTGCTGTGGAGACATAGTCTAATGAACAGAGCCAGAGGCCAGGACTCATGTCCGTCCAGGTCTCACATGACACAGTGACCTCTTGGCCACTGCCCCAGTCACTTCTCCCACAATGAACAAACTCAGTCTGAGGAGTTTCTCTTAAATGAACTGTCCAGGATTAGAAAAAAAACATGGCTGCTTCTTCAAAGATAGCACCACTCCTGTCCACAGTTTTTGTGTGATATTGAAACTCAAGTCCATGGAAGTAAAGACACAACTAATGGACCGGTGTGGCACTGCTTTTTGAAGGGGTGGCTATGTTTCTCTGTCCAACTCCCTTCTATTGCTGTGTTGATGGAGCTTTTCTATAGCATTTTTGTGCTCTTCGTTCTTCCCATTTTTGTACTGTTTTTTTTTTACATGGATGTGACCGTTTCTGTAATGTGTGATGATATACAGAGAAACTGCTAATCTTTCAACCATTTAACTTATACACTACAGTATAAATTACTGTATGGGTAATGTCATTTGACAGAGCCCAGGTGCCAATGAAGGCCATAGCACCTGTTGTTGGGGGATTAAAGGAATTGTTCAGTGAAAAAAATATTTTCTAAATAAGAACTCTCCTAACGTTAGACATTTTTGTAATGTTTTATTCCATTTTCTGTGGTCTTTCTGCAGTTCCACGGTTTGATTGGAAACTCAGTAGTTCTGTGTAAGGTTACATTATATCCTGATGCCAGATCAATGGACACGTATAGTGGTGGCTGTACATGGGGTAGATGCAGAGTAACCCCATGTGACTCATCATGTGATGTGGCCTCTGCTGGTAATGGTCACGGCCGGCTTTGTCAGCGCAGTAAATAAGCGCGTCCTTGTGGTAGAGTATCAGTATGAGCCATCACTTATAATTGGGCTTCTTACACACCTGCAGCTTTTAATGATGTGTGCAGATGAGGAGGAGGGGGTAGCGCGGGGCATTGAGCTGCTATCTGCCTCCTGGGTAAGAAAGCTTTTCTCCTCTGTGCTGCTCCTCCACATTGACACATCCAGGAATGTTCTCTCGTTAGAGCCGTAATTGCACATCACCATGTTGTATCTGCAGCCAGTGAGGGCTGCCCAAGGCCTGTATTCTGGAAAGAGCCCTCCAACAGCACCATAACTTCACTGCAACTGTGTAATACTTAGTCCCATGTGAGTATAACACACCCAATTTACCTCCCATTACCCAATGTGATACCACTTACAATGTTCTACCAGTATGCTTTGCCATTATGCTCCGTCATAATCCTCCATCACTCTACCAAAAGGCACCGCCACTATGCTCCTCTACTATCCTCTGTCACTATGCTCCCACACATTGCTTCTTCTCTGTTCTGCAGCTATACTTCACAATAGCCTCCACTGCTCAGGCTATATCGTTCACCTCTATGCTCTGCTACTATGCTTCATCTATATGTCCCACCATTATCCTCCACCTTATTACTAGCCTGTCCTGATCTTCTGGGATATGTTGGTCTGCACAGCTCCAGATTATGTTGCTTTAAGTAGGACATGCGTACCTTGCTGCTATAATGCCACTGCCAAGCCGGGAGGTAGTTGGTATTGTTACTATACCTTTTTTTGGCGTACATGTGGGTCACCAAGGGGCGCAATCAAGAAACGTCTAGTTCCCCTCAGGCTCAGTACAATAACTGCTGAGCTCACTAGATGACAGGCAGGGGTGTGATTAGTTCATAATGTAAAACTGTGATGATGATGATGATGATATCTGATGAGTTGTCCCACTTTTAAATCATATTCACATTTCTTTCTTAGGAGCAGAATCCATTCGAGGGTCCGGGCCTCTACAGTCACCTGACTCGCGTGGAGGTGGAGCGGGAGTTAGTGAAGCACAAGGAGTTGCTGAAGAAGAAGGACAGTCATATCCGGGAACTGGAGGACTACATAGACAATCTGTTGGTGCGGGTGATGGAGGAGACTCCCAGCATCCTGCGGGTGCCCTATGTGCCTTCCAGGAAAGCGGGTAAATTCCCTCAGAGCTAGCCAATGAAGCCAAGAGGGAGGATGTATGGAGGACACAGCGTGGCCATGTTCTCCTCATGGATACTGGGTCTGTCCCTCCACCTGACTTTTCCTGTAAAGACTTCATATACAACCAAGAAAAGTACAAAAGTAGAGACTGCAGTATGGCTGCCCAGTCACACGTGAGGACCGGATCCTGCAGCGCAGTCTCTGGTGCTATCCTGTGGGATTTGTTTGTGGAGAGCATGATGTGTGTGCTGGGGGCTGAGGGTTGGATACGACTTCCAGCCTCCATCGTAGATTTGTAGGTGTACTTGTGGAGTGGCCATTGCTGGTGGTGCTGCGGTCTGGTCTCACCTGAAGGCTCGCGGCTCCCTGGCACTCTCCCTCGTACTCTCACAGTATTATATTCCTAGACCGTGTGCACAGGTTTGATGATTGTGTCCTTTTCAATATGATTGTTTTAATGAACTGATCGAAAATGCTGCATTCTTTTGGGCCACAGTGAAATGTATTATTCTATGGCACATAAGTTATTTATTCCCGTATGAAGCTTTACCTGCTCAGTATCGTTACCGGTCAGGTGTCTTCCATCAGTGCTGTATTCTTCTATAAGGGACTTGTCCCAGAAGTGTGGCCTCTGCTAATGCTGCTGTGACCCTGTCTCCCATAATACACCTGCCAATGAGGAGCAGCTTGCATTAATGCTTCTCCTCCCTTCATTCCCCTCCCGGAAATTTGGACACCACCGGTACTGTTATTTTTCTCTTGTTGTGCTTGGCTGTTCTCCACTTTAGGTACTGTAGGGTGTTCCAGTTCTTCAGCTACTCCTCAAAGATGGAGCTTTCATTTTGGTAGTGTGTGGGGGATCAGCACATCAGCCTTATTTTTAAGTAGTCAACAGGTCCGCCTAAACGGGTGTAGCCAAAACGCTCATGATGCCAAACATGACCCCAGATACAGTATTTAATGTCCAGTGACTTGTGCTCATTATTACGTGTGTGAGTCCTTGAAACCTGAGAGCTTGTGATGTCCAAGGCTGGGTGGGGACACTGGTCCTTCCACATGCCATGTATCTAGCCATTGCCACAGAAGCCTCTAGGGGGCGCACATCGCTGTAACTTTTCGGTTACAGTCAGGTGACTTCAGGTGCCATTTTGTGAATTAAACTATGCAAGAGCTGGAGTTTATGATCCAGTCCTGTGCACTAGAGACGTCTCCTTCCACGACAGCCCTGATGAATGCTCGGCAACTAGAAGAAACATCAGGAACGTGTTATGGAAATCTTCCAGTGGAACAAGCTGATACAAGAAATGGATATGATGAATAAGGATACGATGTAACCGTGGCAGACTGCGAGCTTCTTCACAATTCAGCGTTATTACAATCACGTCTCTTCCTTCCTGACGCTGTTTCCAGATCATCTGTCAATTTGGTTTCTTGACGTGTTAAGGCTTGTACAGCACGCAGCCTCATATTCTTTCTCCTTGCTAATGTAAATGAGGCACTGAAGATTTAGAGACTCACCCAGTCCCAATGTTTAGCGGCTGAGGATCCTGTGACGATCAAAAACATACCCAGTAAGATTATGCTCATCTGTAATGATAGCGAGGTGACCCCAAAAGTCAGTTGCTCCACAATCCTGTCATGGTCCAGAAAATCTGCATCCTAATCCTATGTTTTACAAACTGAAGAAGTGTTACCAGTGCCAGACTTTCTAGAAACATGGCTGCCCGTGGTCCTAGTCATGCCAGGCTACACACCGTGCTGAATACAGTATATGGTCCTCTGGGGAAGCAGGCGGTGGATGTGGCAACAGTGTTTCTGAAATGAGATGCTATATCCACAGTGCTTGTACAATAGAGAACCCTTCCCACAACTATCACCTGATTTTCCAAGCACAGCCTGATGTCTGCTGGGTTACAAGACGGCTCCTATCCCGTTGTTAATAACTGGATCCATAATATTTTTTTTCTTTTCGGGTCGTTGATGTGAGCAGTTTGCGGTTGGTTTCTTGTCAGTGTTTTTCCATTTTGTCACATTCCAAATAAATGATCTTTCTGTGAAATTCCCTTCACAAAACTGCTGAAGACGACTTCAGGAGGTTCATAAAGATTATGTGACTCCAAGTAAACGTTGTCATTTTATTCTACATCACATACCAAGTGCACCCTACAGGGAGGTGGGGGCACTGTGACTTTATGGCCCAAAGGCCTACATACACCTGGAGCCAATGGTGACACCTTATTTGTATGAATGTGCATGAGTACTCTGTGTGGGCGCTGTAGGTTTATACATACACCTGTATGGGGAAGCTGTTTATACACATGCCTGAATGTAGGAGCTGTATATTAATATGCATGTCTGTATCTGGGACTGTCTGTTTATTCACACAACTGTACCTAGGAGTTGTATGCTCATACACAGGGGTGTCAAACGCAGTCAGTGCGCCAAAAGCAAAAATTTGGACAAAGTTGCACACTGACCTGAATATTTACTAAAAAAAAGTTACAATTGAGGAAGTATTTCCTTCTCTACAGCTCTAAAGATGATCCTTTTCATGTGGAAAAAAATTTAAAGGGGTTATCCAGAGAAAAATAACCTGATGCCCAATCCTGGACAGGCCATCAATGTAGTAGATACTAGTTGTAAATAGGCACTGCAGCCATATAAGTGATTACAGTGCAGTTACATTTAGTGACTCACAGGAGACGTTTCCTCAGATTGGAGTGGTTCACGTTCCTTTATTTTCCTCAGTCCGGCCCAGATGCTATGATGACTTCTCCTGGCCACGACTCACCTCTGCAGAATTTACCACACAAACATTTTAGAATCCTCCCTTTTTCCAGCACCAGTATATACCTCCTTACCTAATGGGGGTTTATACAGGATAGTATGGCAATGCCCCATTCCCACAGCAACCCACTTTCTTCTGATTGGAAAGCCAGGTGCTTGCTGTGGGGGATTCCTTTATAGGCCCCATTAGGTAGGTATATTGATCACCTCCCAGTGGGTAGGTATATACGTCTCCTCAGTAGGTATATAAATCCCATTAGGAGGCAGATATATAGCTATCCTGGGTCGGTAGATATATAGGCCTCCTTAGTACATAGGCAGGTATCTATGGCCCACTACAGATAGTTTATAAAGTCCCCTACAGTAGCCATATAGACCCCCTCAGTAGGGGGGACAAATAGGTAGGTACATAGGTCAGCACAGCAAGTTAGTTGGTAGTTATATAGGGTCCCCCAGTATCTAAGTAAATATACATATCCCCATATTATTATTTTACCGGGGCCCCCAAACAATTAGTAGGTGTATAACCCCCATTTATTAAATAAAAGGGGCCCCAGTATGTAGGTTGGTATATATGTCCCCCAGTATGCAGGTAATTTGCACCCAAAGTAGTTAATATAAATAAATATATATAAAATAAAAATATCCCCCCCCCATGGTTATAGGTATAATCCCCCCCGATTAGGTATACATAAGTCCCAAGGAGTAATATAAAAATTCCCCAGAGTAATAGGAAAAAGTGTCCCCTTTGGTGGGCATAAAAAAAAACAGTCCCCGTACTGAAAAAGGTTAAAAAAAAATTTTGGTAGACATACAGGTAAAAGAGTCCCCCATAATAAAAAAAGGTTTTATAAGCCCCCAGTATGGTAGATATATAAGTAATAGGTAGCTATATAATAGGTCCGCCACTATGGTATCTATGTAATAGCCCTCCAAGTATTGTAGATATATAGGGCAAATGAAAATTCATAAACTAACAATACTCATTTCTTTCCTGTTCCCCCTGTTAAAACGATTGCTGCTCCCGGCCTTCTTCCTGACAAGGCTGATTCATATTCCAACCCCTTCGGTACCTGGAGGGCCCAAGCCCCCACGAAAAGGGGCTGTCGTTCTCTTTCAATTTTTTTTAAACCAAAACGCACAACACTTGGGAAAAGACTGTACTCTCTGGCCCACAGGGGTGCTGGGAACCCGACACCCTGGCCCGGGAAATCGACCCCCTCCATACACAACCGTATGATACCTGATTCACATACACTTGCTTTTAGGTGGATACTGTAATCTCATACACACATCTGTATGTGGATACTATATTCTCAACCACTTACCTGCAGGTGGATGCTGTGTGTTTTGGGGAAAAAAACCCATCAACTGCTTTTTACGACCCAAAAGTCACATTAAAAAGCCTCAGGGGAAAGACAAAAAATCCTGTAGACAAATGGTTCTACACAAAACTGAGGCCTTGCACACAAGGTAGAGTAGGCAACACTCCAAGAATCAACGTACGGTCACAATGTGTGTCCCCAATTTCCTAGAAAAAAAGCATCAGGGACAATATTTCCATAATATGGCAACCCTAGAATAGGGCCCAATTTTGTAGATTCTAAAATGAAAAGGCAAGGGCACCTGGAGGTGTAGTGAAGGCCCAACAATTTCTGTTCCTTCCATGGTATAGATTTGTAGAGTTCAGAGCTTAAAGAGAACCTGTCACATAGATTATGCCCCCCTTGCTGAGGACAGCACAATCTAGTGTCAGACCTGCTGTTTCCTGCACTGTGTCCCTTATTCTGTAAGATGCTGTAGTTTTAGAGCATTTACCCCTTAAATCTTATTCATGAGCAGGTGTTAGCCCCGCCCACCACAGGCTAGCCCTGCCCACCTGGCAGTTATTCACATGTTTCTATGTTTTCAAAGTAATAGGTTTATCAGTTGAGGTGGGCGGGGTTTGAAAAAACTGAATTTGAATGACACTTTTCTGGCTGAAAACTGCAGATTTGAGCATTAAATACACGAAAACTCCAGCATCTTACAGAATAAGGGACACCGCGCTGGAAACAGCAGGTCTGACACTAGCTTGTGCTGCCCTCAGCAAGGGGGACATAAACTATGTGACAGGTTCTCTTTAAACAGCCGCACTATATTCTGCCAATCGTAAAACCACTCTTCCTGGTGCTAATAGGCGTAACTTCACTAATTTCACTCGAGACTCCACTCCACTTGGTCCGAACGGTAGTGACTCCACACTGCATACAGTGCTTTGGTATTAGTTTTATAATGGAAATAACGTGCTTAACGGTGACTGAGATGACACTCCATAGCTTCAGTGCTCTTACTCTAGAGAGTTCTTTCCACAGCCGCGAACTTTCACTGCAGTCATTGACCTTGTCATTGCATGAAGCTGATCTTTACCTCTTTACAAGAAGAGCATTGCAATAAACAAGTTGGAAAGATCTAAATGCAGTCTAAGGCCATGTTCACACGGCTTATTCCTGACGGATTTGTGAGCCGTATTGAGCTCACAAATCCGCCGTGAATATGGGGGGGGGGGGGGCCGGAGCGCGGCGGGGGCGCCGCTTCCGGCCCCATAGACAATGCATTGTTTACGGCGCGTACGCGCTGTAAATAATGTGCATGTCACTTTCTCCCCCCGCGGCGGTTTCACCGAGCGGGGAAGAGCGACGGAATCCACTGTTCTCTATGAGAACTGTGGATTACCGTAATGACAGGGATGGATTGGCGCCGTACTGAAGCGCAAATCCGGCGCGGAGTACGGCGCCAATCCGTGCCCAAATAAGCCGTGTGAACGAGGCCTTATAATGCCAAGCACATGAAGAACAACATGCCCAGCATTCACAGCTAAGGCCCAAATACAAAAACCACGTTTGAGCATGTTATTGTATGGAGTGGCATATAACAAAGTAATGTCACTCGTAACACTGACTGATGAGGTAGAGCATCATTAGAAATCTGAACCCAGGACAAACCTCGTTCATGATGGCCTGAGCTGTCATATAATTCAGTTATAGACATTTTGTGGATGATAATCCACGGTGACAGTAAAGTTGACAATAGTCTGGTGCTTGTGGGTGGAAGACCCCTCCCCTGATTCCTTACATTGGGGTAAATATTAATCAAACATTATATCTTTCATTTACCCCTCAGCAATTGTTTTCCCTTCTATAGTTACATAGTACGGTTGAAAAAAGACATACAGTGCGGAAAATAAGTATTTCATATACTGGCGATTTTACAAGTTTTCCCACCTACAAAGAATGGAGAGGTCTGTAATTTTTATTGTAGGTACACTGCAACTGTAAGGCCATGTTCACACGGCTTATTTTGGGACGGATTTGATCCCGTATTCTGCGCCGTACTGCGCGAAATACTGCGCAAATCCGTCCCAGGCATTACGGTAATCCACATTTCTCATAGAGAAGTATGGATTCCGTCTCTTCTCCCCGCTCGCGAAATAAGGCGAGCGGGGAGAAAGTGACATGCACATTCTCCCGGCGGGATACGTGCCGTGGATAATGAATGTCTATGGGGCCGGCGAGCACCCGGCCCCCCACCCCCACTAAGCAGCCGGCGTAATTGCGGGCGAAATCCGTCCCCGCAATTACGCCGGCAATAAGCCGTGTGAACATAGCCTAAGAGACAGAATCTAAGAAATTCCGGAAAATCACATTGTATGATTTTTTAATAATTAATTTGCATTTTATTGCCTGAAATAAGTATTTGATCACCTATCAACCAGCAAGGATTCTGGCTCTTACAAACCTGTTCGTTTTTCTTTAAGAAGCCCTCCTATTCATTACCTGTATTAATTGCACCTGTTTGAACTCATTACCTGTACAAAAGACACCTGTCCACACAATCAATCACACTCCAACCTCTCCACCATGGCCAAGACCAAAGAGCTGTCTGAGGACACAGAGACAAAATTGTAGATCTGCATAAGGCTGGAATATGAGCTACAGGACAATAGGCAGGTAGCTTGGTGAGAAGGTAACAACTGTTGGCTCAAATATTAGAAAATGTAAGAAACACAAGATGACTGTCAATCTTACTTGGTCTGGGTCTCCATGCAAGATCTCACCTCATGGGGTAAGGGTGATTCTGAGAAAGGTCAAGAATCAGCTTAGAACTACATGGGAGGACCTGGTCAAAGATCTTAATAGAGCTGGGATCACAGTCTCAAAGATTACTGTTAGTAACACACTACACTGTCATGGATTAAAATCCTGCAGAGCACACAAGGTCTCCATGCCATTTGAAGTTCTCCAATGACCATCTGGATGATTCTGAGGAGGCATGGGAGAAGGTGAAGTTTTCAGATGAGACCAAAATAGAACTTTTTGATATCAACTCCACTCTACGTGTTTGGAGGAATAAGAAGGATGAGTACAACCACAAGAACACCATCCCAACTGTGAAGCATGGGGGTAGAAACCTCATTCTTTGGGGGGTGCTTTTCTGCAAAGAGAACAGGACAACTGCATCCTATGCATGGGGCCATATAGTGCGAGATTTTGCCTAACAACCTCTTTCCCTTAGTAAAAGCATTGAAGATGGGTAGTGACTGGGTCTTCCCGCAGGACAAACAACTAAGGAGTGACAATAGTTTACAAACCTGTAAGATGTGGAGAAGATCTGTATGGAGGAGTGGGCCAAAATCCCTGCTAAAGAACTCTATATCTGCAAACAAAGGTTTTTTGTTCCAAATATTAAGTTTTGTTTTTCTATTTCATCAAATACTTATTTCATGCAATGAAATGCAAATTAACTACTTAAATATCATACAATGTGATTTTGTGGATATATCTTTAAATTCTCTCACAGTTAAAGTGTACCTATGATAAAAATTACAGACCTCTCCATTCTTTGTTGGTGGGAAAATTTGCAAAATCGCCAGTGTATTATAGTATTAGTATATTAGTTTAGTTGCACGTCTAGGTAGTTTCTTAAGCTCTAATACTTCCTTTCTAATGAACTGAAGTCCATAACTGAACAGTATATTCCAGATGAGTCTGCACCAATGCTCTATATAGCAGCAATATTACATCCCTGTCCCACGAGTCCATGATTCTTTTAATACATGGCAATATCCTGATGGCCTTAGAGGATATTGGATGCTGTTATGTAGTCTATGATCTACAAGTACACACAGATCCTTATCAACAAGTGATTGTCCCAGTTTTTTTTTACCCCATAGGATATATTATGCTTGCAGACTATTAGTACCCAAATGCAGAACTTTACATTTATCCACCTTGAATGTCATTTGCCAAGTGGATGCCCAATCTTTTAGGGCCACATGTATGAAAACTGTTTAGGTCTAGAACTCACTCTTTTGCCCATAGTAACCTATGGGCAAAAAAGTGAGTTTTAGACCTAAACAGGTTCATACATGTGGCCCTAAAAGAGTGGGCATACACTTGGCATCCACTTGTATCAATTCTCATAGCAATTTATTAAAAACATCTTCTGTGGATTGAATCATACTACCACGCTGGGGTGTAATCTGCAAAACCAGAACGTGCTATAAAACCAATCCTTCATATTATTAATATAAATATGATATAAAGAATGATATAAATCCCCCCAGAAAAGTACGTCTGCTGTACAAGGTGAATGACCAAGACTGGGAGGTGACCTTCTGAGATGCCAGAAGTTTGAATTTGAGGTTTTTGCACTTAATGTAGCCATGATTGATGAATTTATAGAGCAGTAAAATTACCCACGTGATCAGTGCTGCACCGAAGGCAACTGCTGCTACTAGAGTCGCTGCTGGTGTCCTCCAGTGTCCCCCTCTCAGCATTGTACTAACACCCTGTCTGGTATATTGTGCACTGTCAGCGGCCTCAGCTACACTTTGTAATATTAAGTACAGTCTAATTGCAGCAGGATTGTATTACCAGGAGTGTGGCCTGCATTGTCCCCCTGTCCCATCACAGTGAAGTCTGTTCTGGCTACAGAAATTATAGCGCTGTACAACAGACTCCATTGATGGGTTCCATAATAGGGTATGCGGTGGCTCCATTGAGATCTCTGTTGTCATTAAAGTCACTACACGCTGTACCACTTCACCTACGACTGCGGATAATGCCACTGATCACGAATGACGTCTGAGGTTACAAATAAAAGGTCTGGAAAAGCAAGTGACTTTCTCTGGTCTAATTGTCCATCTAACCCCTGATCAGCTCTGCTCTAGCAGTAATCTGGGCCTATTCTTGTATGGACATACTGTAGGCATCAGGCAGATGGAGGGTTGTGACCTTAACACAAAGTGGTTAGAGCAAAACAATAATGTGTTGGAGTCAAATCCGAAAGGTGTGGCGCCCACTGCATCGCACATGCAGATCACAGACTTGTGACTCACAGAGTAGCTGCCCTTCAATAAAACTGTGGGATAGAAGTAGACTGTGAGCTCCTGGATACCGGGATGAAAGAAGTGATATGTTGTGTGTGACATGGGTAAATTAGATTGTGAACTTCTGGGTTCAGAGATCATGGGAGTAATACACTGTGTGTAAGATTGGAAAATTAGATTGTAAGCTATCGGGGACAGTGATGATGAAGGCGATGGTGAAAATGATGGTGATGACAACAATGGAGATCAAGCTGATGATAATGCCAATGGCAATGATAGTGATAATGATGGTGTTAATTATGAAAGTGATGATGATGATTGTGATAATGACAGTAATTATGATTACATTGATTGTTAGAATAATCATGACGATAACTGAGGATGGGGTTGATAGTGACAATGATAATGATGATTATGACAATGGTGATAAAGCTGAAGATAGTGAAGGCGATGATGGTGACGATAGCAATGATGACTATTATGAAAATGAAGATGACAATGGTGTTGATACCTACAATGACGATGATTGTAACGATGACGATGATTACATCGATTATAATAATACTGATGAAGATGGAGTTGCTAGTGACAATGCTAATGATGATTATGAGGATGGTGATAAAGGAGGTGATGATGGTGACGAGAGCAATGATTATGACATTAATGTTGATGATGATTACATCCCTTACAACAGTGGTGTCAAACTCGTTTTCACCGGGGGGGCCACATCAGCCTCATGGTGGACCTTAAAGGGCCGACATAATTTTAAAACTGTATAAATGAAATGTCTTCTTAACAGTTAGAGCTTTTTATGGCGTTCACCGTGCGGGTTCATTAATGTGACAGATTTATAGGGCAGGTCGTTACGCACGCGGCGATACCAAATATGGGTACTTTATTTATTTTGGATCTTTTTGGGGGCAATTGGCATTTTTAAAGGGATAAAGGGTGATGTACGTGTTTTTATTTTATTATTCGTGTTTGTGTTTTACTGTTCACCTTTTTCTTTTTTTACTTTTTCATCCTTTTTTTACTTTCCATAGGGAAAATCATTTTTATAATAGAAATCAATACACAGCTTTCTGCTGTGTATTTGTCTCTATGGCAATTGACACTCATGATGCCCGGCCATGCCCACAGGGCATGGCCGGGCATGGTGACGTCACAGACAGCCCAGAAGGCAAGCTTTACCTTCCGGGCAGTCTGTCACAAGGCAGGAGCTGCTGACACCAACAGAGACGCAGAAGGAGATCACTCCTCCTGTGTCTTGCTTAGTTCTCGCGACCGCGAGAACTAAGGGGTTAATCGCCCCCCAGGAGTGATCTCCAGTTGGGGCCAATGCTGCGGGATGTCAGCTGTAATATACAGCTGACATACCGCGTCGATCACGCGAACTCTGCTTAACAGTTTGTGCGATCCTCAGGACGTATGCATACATCCAGGTGCGTTAACCCCCAAATCACCTGGACATATGCATACGTCCAAGGTCGTGAAGGGGTAAATAACAGCCCAATTAATGATATGTCAGCAGTGCTGACCCCAACTAGCGGTACAGTGGCCACTAAACATCCAGTACATTTAACAACAATAATTATAAAAAAAAAAATAAAAAAAAAGAAAACTAATTATTTTTCATAGGCTTGGGGTCAGTGCCTCCCAAAGCTTGGCGGGTAGTGTGAGGGAAAAACTGACTTAAGAAGAGAGCAGGGGGACTTTCGGCCTGGCTCACCGGGCCTTTTTCCCTGTTCCCCGGTTTCCGGCACCGGACTCAGGCCCAGCCGCAGAAACTGGGGGGAGACGGTATGGTGCGGTAGGGGAGGGCAACCACAATACCACCAAAAGGAGGGGGGCTTAGCAGCAGCGTAGTAAGCACTGGAGCAGTCATTTTGGGCTCCCACTCATAAGGATTATTAAGGAACCCGCAAAATAAACTGCCGCACGCTTACAATAAGGCTGGTGGGGTCGTTTGGGGACTCTCACTTAGTAACCTGCGGGGGCCCCATTTCCGACTCTCACTTAAAGCCTGCGGCGGTCATTTCCAACTCCATTTAGTAAACGCGCGGGGGTCATTTCGGACCTCACTTATAAGCGCGGGCGGCGGACATTTCGTGAATCTCACTTATAACGCTGCGGCGGGTTCATTTCGTGACTCTCCTTAGGTAAGTGCTGGGGCGTCATTTCGCGAACCCCACTTAGTAACGCTCGGCGGCTTATCGTACTCCACTTAGTAAGCCGCGCGGGTCATTTCGTACTCCCCTATAAGCGCTGGGGCGGACATTTCGTGACTCTCGTAACCTGCGGCGGCTGAGCTCTAAAAAATTAAACCGGGCCATCGGCCCGGGGGGCCTTTTTTTTTGACCCCCGGGGGCTTATAACAATGTATGACAGATTATTTTGATCATAACAGATAAAGATTTGATTTTGATATGACAAAATAAGATGCAAGGGTGTTAAAGCTGATAATAATGAAGGTGATGATGGTGTTGATGATGGTGACAATTATGATGATTATGACAGTAATGTTGAACATAAATTAAAATCTCAAACAATGAGAAAACCACATTTTTACACGAGGGGCGCCGTTTTAACTTTCTTTCTTCCACATATAACAAGTGATGACAGGAGATAAACAGTTATTTGGGGAACAATCATGATGAAGATGGAGTCGATAGTGACAATGATAAGAGTTTTATGACAATGTGAAAAGCAAAGATGTAAAAGGGATGATGGTACATACCAATGATTACAAATTTTAAAATGAAGATGACGATGATGATGGTGATACCTACAATGATGATGATTGTAATGATGACAGTGATGAGGACGATGATTTAAAAAATAATGACAAAGTGGATTGGTGATAAAGACAATATGATTATGACTGATTTTTTAAGACCCTCGTGCCTCTCATTCCCGCCCCTTCACTAAACCTTTAAATCAATAATAACTTTGATTGAAATATTTACCACAATGTCGCATATGGGGGAACCGCAAAGGATTAGCGCCCGGGACACACACTTCTTCACACAAAGCTGCCACTTGCTTCATTCACAATTTGTCACTTTTCCCCCTTTTTAAGGGGAAAACTTGTAAGGGACCTGCCCCAAAAATAAAGGCTAAGGAGTGGGGGGGCTCCCCGCAAAAAGCAGTTTGAATTTTGGGCACCTTTGGGGTTTGGTGAATGGAGCTGTCGGGGAAAACCTCCCACCCTAAGAGGGGCAATGGAGCCTGGGGAAACAGGACACACCCCAGCTGTTCAGCCCCTTCCTTTTCTCCTTTATTCGCCACGTGTTCTGTGTGTTAATAATCGCACTTCGGCCCTTTAATGATTCATGTCACCTGCTCATTTCCAGCCTGAGGCTACTAAATCCAGGTGATGATGAGCATTTATTACCACGAGGACGAGGTGCTGAAAGTGATCTGTGATCATCACTAGAAGGGACATATTAGGCCCCGCTTCATTAAGTCCGGGGATTGAAGTTTTAATATATTTCGTTACATATGTACCAAAAGCTTTTCACTTGTTCAAAAAAGGCAATTATAATAAAGTGACAACAATTAGAATGTGTACACATCTGTTTTTACACATGTTTCTGTTCGGGGTTGTGGCACTTGATGGCATGGATAGTTGGGATTAAAACTGGTCGAAAGATGATCCAGCAGTTCCTAATAGCAGTTAAAAATCCAATTTATTGAAGCTTCTTAAAAATGCACAACATGTAGACAAGCAGCAAAAGAAGATGACATTCAAGCTGACGCGTTTCAGGGAAAACGAATAAAACTCCCCTTACTCATAGCAGTTGTGATAAACCCTAATAGTCTGTCCTCACCCATTACGATCTGTCATGTTCAATTATAATAGCTCTGCTATTCAGCTACTATATTACACTGCTATAAGTTGTAATACTCTATTGTATTGGCTCAATTATAGCTTATAATGTTTATAAACCTCAAATATGTAGGATAAACTACAGGTTATAATTTTCTATAATATATGCCTTGCTATAGATTAAGTGTGGTTCAATCGCTCAAAGGGTTTCCCTTTGAAACCCGTCGCAGAATTGAAAATGGGCACATAGTCATCCGTTTCACAACTGACACCCACGGTGCCTAACAGATCCTATTAATTACAATAGGTCCATCAGGTTTCCGCAGGAGGTTTTTCTTTAGACGAAAAAAAGTCTATTTTTTTCTCAAATTTTAAAAAAGAACAGGTGATAGAGGCTCAAAACGGAACCTCTGACCCATATGTGAACCAGGCCTCATGTTGTTCTATATCAAGTCTTACAGTCTTAAATAATCTTAATACAGGCCAGTTGAATTTTTTTTAAAGCCTAACTTATTTTTTAAATTGATCACAAGGCTTAGGTATAACCTAAATAACTAAAAAGCCCTGAAAAGTTTATAAGGCTCATCATGTAGTCTCTTCTAGAAGTTGTAATGTTTTTTATTGGGGGCATCTAAAAAACCACAGGTTATAATTTTCTATAATATAGGCCTTGCTATAGATTAGTTGTGGTTCATATCTGCGTCAGAGGTTCTGTTTGAAACCTCTGTCGCAGAGGTGAAAACAGACACATAGTGATCCGTTTCACAACTGACACCCACGGGGCCCAACAGATCCTATTCTTTTCTATGTGCTGTCTAATATAATACAGGTTATAATGTTCTTAGAATGTTCTAATATATAGATCATATTATTAGTTACAATGTTCTATCATCGCTTAGAAGGTTATAGTGTATGTTATAATCTATATATGCTATAGGTCCTAATATAGGCTATAATGTTTTAGGATATAGGCCCAACTATAGTGTTTTATAATAAAGTTCCTACTACAGGTTATAATCATAGTTGCCAACTTTTGAAAATGAAAAAGCAGGAGAATTCAGTGGGTGGCGCGCGTAGCGCGCCGCGGCAAAAATTTGCATGGACACGCCCATCTTGTTGGTATGCCACGCCCCTTCAAAAAAAGCCACACCCACTCCACCTAACTGCATAACGGCTTTGGAAGAAAGCCAGGTAGATGCCCTTATAGCCAGGTAGTAGCCCCCCATAACCAGGTAGTGCCCCTTACAGGCCGGTAGATGCCCCCTCGGTAGCCAGGTAGAGCCAAATTTGTAGCCAGGTAGATGCCCCCCTTTGTTAGCCAGGTAGAGCCAAATTTGTAGCCAGGTAGGTGCCCCCATTGTTTGCCAGGGAGTGCCCCATTGTTAGCCAGGTAGATGTGCCCCCATCTGTTTGCCAGGTAGATGTGCCCCCATCTGTTTGCCAGGTAGATGTGCCCCCATCTGTTTGCCAGGTAGATGTGCCCCCATCTGTTAGCCAGGTAGATGTGCCCCCATCTGTTAGCCAGGTAGATGTCCCCATCTGTTAGCTAGGTAGATGTCCCCATCTGTTAGCCAGGAGTGCCCCCATCTGTTAGCCAGGTAGTGCCCCCATCTGTTAGCCAGGTAGTGCCCCCATCTGTTAGCCAGGTAGTGCCCCCATCTGTTTGCCAGGTAGATGCCCCCATCTGTTTGCCAGGTAGATGCCCCCATCTGTTTGCCAGGTAGATGCCCCCATCTGTTGCCAGGTAGTGTCCCCTCTGTTGCCAGGTAGTGCCCCCTCTGTTGCCAGGTAGTTGCCCTCTCTGTTAGCCAGGTAGAGCCCCCTAAAGCTAATAAAAATCAAATAATAAAATCCACTTACCTTACCAGGCTCCTGCAGCGCGGCCAGCTCCTGCCCGATCTCTTCAGCGGCGCAGGGGGAAGTGAGAGCAGCCGCGCGTCACTCCCCTGCAGCCGCGCGTCACTTCCCCCCTGCGCCATTGACCTGTATGTACGGCGCACACACCGGGGCCGTACATACAGGGAGAGGGAGGAGGCAGGAGGGAGCGATCCCTCCTGCCTCCTCCCCGCACAGTGAGACCCGCGGGCGGGTGAGCGGCCGCTGCGGCCGCTTCACCCGCCTGTAGGAGCGGTCCCGCAGCGCAGAGTAGCGCACCAGCGCTACTCTTGCGCCGCGGTAATTTAAAGGACCCCCGCCGCCTGCAGGCGGCGGGAGGAATGCCAACTCCCCCGGGAGGGCGGGAGGGGACCCCAAATAGCGGGACCCCCCCGCCAAAAACGGGAGAGTTGGCATGTATGGTTATAATGTTATATAATATAGATTCTACTGTAGGGTGTAGGTTGTTCTATACTATAGGCTCTGTTATTGGTTAAAATTTTGATATTATAGGCCTTACTGCATTTTAAAAAGTTATATATTATGTTCGAATACAGGCTATAATGTAATATAATATAGATTCTACTTTAGGGTGTAGGATGTTCTATACCATAGGCTCTGTTATTGGTTAAAATTTTGATATTATAGGCCCTACTGCATTTTAAAAAGTTATATATTATGTCTGAATACAGGTTATAATGTTCTATAGTATAGGATCTACTGAAGGTTATTCTACTAATGTACAATAGGCTAATATTGACTTTAATGTTCTATCTTTTACGCGCTAATATTGACTATAATGCACTATAGTATGGACTCTATTATTGGCTAGAATGTTCCATACTGTAGATTTTAGCTTAGGTCATCATTTCTATAATATACATACTGTTACCTATACTATAGGTCCCATTATAGGTTTTGACTTGTAATCGTGTCCTTTGCTGGAATATAATGGTGCACTGTGCGCTGTTGGTTTGGGGCACTTGATGCTGCAGATCCTGGCAGGTGTCTCATCACACGAGGGGTCATCTCCAGGTTTTAATCAGTTCCAGGTAATGGGGGTGTATCTTCTAACAATGAGGACACTTGAGGAACGTTTGCTATAGAATAGATCACAGGAGAGAGACCACCTGTGCTTCAGACGGGATCAGGTTTCGGTGATGTCCATGCAGGTAACCTGTTACCACACTCATCCGAGACGTTAACCCCTCTTCATAGTGACCTGCGGTTGCTACATTTGGAGTCTGGAAGGGGAGAGGCAGCTGTACACAGAAGATGGAGGCCAAGTCCTCACAGTCCTGACTGTCCAGTGCACCGTAAATAGCTCTGTAGAGATGGTCTGAAATAATGGTTTCTCATCCATCATGGCTGCCATAACAATGGATGTCTGACCACACACTGCACAGACGAACTCAGTCTGTGAGTGACAGACGTCTTTGTATTGACGCCCTGCTGTGACTAATGCGAATACTGCTTAGAGGACCCTCCATATTGCCTCAATATGGAGACATTGTATGTTTGTGTGTGAAGGTGGAGGGATCATCTAACCAATTACCTAAAGCAAAAACATGGCTCCCAAAAAGCATAAATATCCTTTAAAATATTCAATTTATTATAAAGAAATGTAAAGGGAACCTGTTAGGTGGTTTATGCTGCACTAAGAGCAGGATGTGATAGAGGATGAAAATCTAAGCTCTGTGATAAATAGGATTATATGATAGAGGAGAGATGCTGAGCTCTGTGATATATAGGGTTATATGATAGAAGAGAGAAGCTGAGCTCTGTGATATATAGGGTTATATGATAGAGAAGAGATGCTGAGCTCTGTGATATATAGGGTTATATGATACAGGAGAGAAGCTGAGCTCCGTGATATATAGGGTTATATGATAGAGGGAGAGAAGCTGAGCTCCGTGATATATAGGGTTATATGATAGAGGGAGAGAAGCTGAGCTCTGTGATATATAGGGTTATATGATAGAGGGAGAGAAGCTGAGCTCTGTGATATATAGGGTTATATGATAGAGGGAGAGAAGCTGAGCTCTGTTATATATAGGATTATATGATAGAGGAGAGAAGCCGAGCTCTGTGATATATAGGGTTATATGATAGAGGGAGAGAAGCTGAGCTCTGTTATATATAGGATTATATGATAGAGGAGAGAAGCTGAGCTCTGTGATATATAGGGTTATATGATAGAGGAGAGAAGCTGAGCTCTGTGATATATAGGGTTATATGATAGAGAAGAGGAACTGAGCTCTGATATATAGGGTTATATGATAGAGGAGAGAAGCTGAGCTCTGTGATATATAGGGTTATATGATAGAGGAGAGAAGCTGAGCTCTGTGATATATAGGGTTATATGATAGAGGAGAGATGCTGAGCTCTGTGATATATAGGTTATATGATAAAGGGAGAGAAGCTGAGCTCTGTGATATATAGGGTTATATGATAAAGGGAGAGAAGCTGAGCTCTGTGATATATAGGGTTATATGATAGAGGAGAGAAGCTGTGCTCTGTGATATATAGGGTTATATGATAGAAGAGGGAAGCATAAACCACCTGTCAGGTTCCTTTTAAACTGCACATACCTTAATATGACAGCCAAAATTATGTCACAACATATATGGGAAATATCCGCTATTTGCTCGAACATAATGCTTGACGAAGTTTTGTACAAACCCGTGTCCTGCATAAGCGTAAGGACTTCTATTGTGACACCAAAAATCTTCATTTTCTGGATGGTTTTGGCTGACTTATTAAATATTGTCTGCCATGGACATTCAAAGTTTCCAAGTTTTTTGCCAGGTAGAAAATGAAGGGCTTTGATGGCAACTGTCGTCCTCCAGATTTCTTTCTGAATTATTTTTGAAATGTCTTTATCGACTTACCTCTCCAATTATGTCTGGACAATGAAGATGCATTCCTCCACAGGTTACCTACAGTATACATGTTTTGGGGTTCGTGGATGTAAATTGCAGAAGAACCTCTTATTAGGCTGTGTTCACACGGCTTATTCCCGACGGATTTGTGAGCCGTATTGAGCTCACAAATCCGCCGTGAATAAGGGGCGGGACGGGGCGGGGCCGGAGCGCGGCGGGGGCGCCGCTCCCGGCCCCATAGACAATGTATTGTTTACGGCGCGTAGGCGCCGTACATAATGTGCATGTCACTTTCTCCCCCCGCGGCGGATTCGCCGAGCGGGGAGGAGCGACGGAATCCACTGTTCTCTATGAGAGCAGTGGATTACCGTAATGACAGGGATGGATTGGCGCCGTACTGAAGCGAAAATCCGGCGCGGAGTACGGCGCCAATCCGTGACCAAATAAGCCGTGTGAACGAGGCCTTACAGTATACTGTATGGACAGACTGATCAAATTACTGCAGCTATGACATAACTTCCTCTATTAGCATATGGGTGCTCTAGAGGTTTTTCTCCCAGTTTTCTCCTACTTATAGTGCAACCAAGCGCATCAGTTTTTCCTTACAGAGTAAGGTAGGTGCTGTTCAAATTTTGTTTAAATCTGTTGAATAGTTTGAAAGTTATTTGCAGTTTTCCAGGTACCAAAGCGAGAGGGACACTCATTAATACCGAAATTTCACGAGGATCTGAACCGCCCGGTGGAGCTCATCACTTAGGGACGCGTCATGTCTTATGGGAGTCAGGAAATGTTGTTAACCAGAGACAAGCAGGCCGACCTGCCATAGTTGCAGTCATGAATCTTAATTGGCTGGAGATGTGTAAGAAGGGCATTGACGAGCTGGTCATTAGCAGCAGCGCATACTTTACACGGACAGAATGTGAATCATTAAAACCTGTCACATCGTGACTCGCGCAACTTCATCCACAGACTTAATTGAAGGTTTCAGTAACAACATTGCTTGATTGATGCTATACCCTGTCAATCTATAAAAGGTCCCAGAAGGAGCGGAAGGTGGCAGGAGCACCAAGAGCACTAGATCCTCATCTATCAGGGGCCACAAACTGGCGCCATGATTAAGAGCTCATCCAAGACCACAAGGAGATATCCATCAAATGGGGATATACAGAGTGCTAAACTAGAGAGCTCACAGAGTATGGGACAAGAGCAAGTCACACAATACATGGAGAGGCATGCAAACATGCAGCACAGTAAACAAGAGATAATTACTCGGACTGGCCCGTGCTGCTATACACCGGCATCCAATCGTGTTAACATATCCTGAGGGTTCATCTTTATAGTGTTATTGACACCTTAAAGAGGTTGTCTCGCTACAAAGATTGGCTTTCAACATGTAGGGAATACTGAATGAAGACGTTTTCCAAATATATTTGTTGTGAATAGCGCCGCAGCCAGCAAGTCAGGCTGCGGGCGCCTTCGCAGCCCTGCCTGTGCCCCGGCATCAGGAGCGAGTGCCGCCGCTGCCCGGGTGTCGGGCGCACTCGCTCCCCAGCGCGCCGATACTCACCCCGCCGCGCTCCTGTCTGTCCACATCCTGCTGCTGTCCGGCACACGCGTCCCCGTTCTCTATGGCAAGTGCGCGCACCGGCTCTGTGGAATTTAAAGGGCCAGCGCGCCGGTAATTGGCTAATTACCGGGCGCTGCCTCTATATTACCTGGGCGCTTCCGCCCACTCCCCGCTTGATCTTTAGTGCTTGTTGCCTACTGAGAAAGTGTTATTCTGGTCTTGTCTATATTCCGTGTACCGAACCTTCTTGCCTACATCCTACGACCACGAACCTTTGCCGCCTGTCCTGACCTTATCACCTGTCCCAGACTACGAGCCTGCCTTACGATTCTGTACCACGCTAAACCTCGGCTGCCACCGCGAGCAAGTCACGTCAGGGGTAGCGACCTGGTAGACTCCCGCCGCAACAAGTCCATCCCGCTTTGCGGCGGGCTCTGGTGAAAACCGGGACCTACTTAAATTTCGCTCCCCGGCGTGGCTTACACCACCACTTGCGGCGGTCCAGTGGATCTACTACCACGTCCGTGACAATATTGCTGTGTTCATTTTTTTTTTGTTGAACTACAAGTGATTTTATCACCTTCTGAGGGCCTTCTAGTTTCTCAAGTGACTGACCTGTGTACATCTTCTCCCCTGCTGTTTGTTGATAGCAGGGAGTGACATCATCACACAGGTCAGGGCAGCACAGAACTCCAGACAGTGAGAGCTTGTTTGTTATCTGATCTTTCAGACAAAAGACAGTAATTACTACTGTTTACTTTAACTCAGAAGCTTCCCTGGTCCTGACAGCATGATATTTATCTAATTAGCAGAAGTCTGAATACATGGAGCTCATAGACCAGGACAGCTTGACCAGAAAGTGACAGAGCAAAGCAGCATTATTTCATTCATGCATCCTATGAAACTTTGACATGAGACAACCCCTTTAAAGAACTCCAATTTGTGATTGCTGTTCCTCCAACTGAGTTTTTCAACCCCTTAATTCCTTAATGACCAAGTGTTTTTTTTTAGTTGACACGTTTGTTTTTTCCTCCCCGCCTTCCAAGGGCCATAACTTTTTAATTTTTCCATCTACATAGACAGGTGAGAGCTTTAATTTTGCAGTATAACATGTACTTTCTAATGGTGTCATTGTCCATACCATAGAATATACTGGGAAAACACAAAAAAATTCTAAGTGCTTTAAAATGTGAAAAAAACGTATTGCGCCAAGTTTGCGGGTGTTTTTTTTTTTTTTTTTTACGCTATTCACTCTCTAGGTTAAATGATGTGTATTCTGCAGGTTGATACGATTCCGTCAACACCAAACATGTAGGGCTTGCATTATGATATCGTACCTTAAAAAAATCCAAACATTTTCTATGATTTAAATTTGCGGCGCAGCACCACTTCCTGCGACCAATACGTTTTTGGAACTTCCACCCAAAGACCTGAGGGAGGGTGCATTTTTTGCGGGTTGACGTGTACTTTTTATTGGGGACCTAAAGTGACCAAAAAACCACAATTTTGGTGTTTGGAATTCTTTTTCTTCTATGGTGTTCAGAGTACAGGATTAATGATATTTTACTGGATCAGACTTTTTCACATGCAGCAATACCAGTTATATGTAACATTTTTATAATTTTTTAGTTTTAGTTGTAAAATGGCAAAAGGTGATGTGTGTGTGTTTATATATATTTTTTGTGAAGAATCAACAACAAGCGGGACACAATTGTGAAGTGGAACAAAATTTATTGGATATTTTAAACTTTTGTAAAAAATAATAAACTGAAAAGTTTATTACTTTTAAACATTTTTTTTTACTTTAACATTAAACCCCCCTAGGATGCGATCATTTATACAGCCTAATACTGCTCTTCAAAATTAGCAGCTGATCTTATCTCCCACTTTTGCACACAAGCTTCCCTCGTTACTGGCCACCTCTCCCTGCTCTAACAGGCTAGGCGTTCTCCAACACAGATAGGAAAAAAAAAGGGAGAAAAAGAAGGGGGCAGTCGGGAAGAGAAAAAAAATGGCACTTTCTTCTGCTGTTACACAGCATTGTTTACTTCTGAGCATAAGGCAAATATAAAATATATTTTAGAAATACTTTGAGAGCTTATTTATTTCTAAAATGCCCAATGTGGAGCTCCTACCAGTTTATTGGATAGAAGTGTTTTAGTCCTGGTGCGCCCAGACAGATCTTTCACTGAAATTCAAAGAGTACATTTCTTCTTGCTCTAACAGGCTGAAGGAATGTTCGGGGTGACTACTCACTCCTTGCTCGGTTCCTTATGTAATAAGACTGGAGCTTGTTAGCATTACTTATTGACAAACTTTAAACCTTTAGAGCTATGTAGCCTTGTGCACTACAATTTACAAACCTCCTGCACTTATGTCCCTGTAACAAGATCAGCTAGAGGTGCTAAGCCACCCACAGCCTGAACAAAAAGTGTGAGGCAGAAGCTACGTAAAACAGCACGGTGAGAAAACCTCTTTAAATAAGGTTTTAAGAGGGAATGAAGTAAACATGATACCAAGGGGGCACCATCTAAAGTCATTTGGAGAAAAGATCAAGAGTAAAGTCAAAAGATTTTTTTTACTGAAAGAGTAGTAAATGCTTAGATACTGCCAGCAGATGAATTGAGCACGTCTGCGATGAACATATATCGATCCTTAGATAAAAAATAAATCACTGATATAAGGGCAGGCTTGATGGTCCAGATGCCTTCTGTCTGCCCTATGTTTGACTGTTCTGGGGTATTTTAGTACATTTTTGCTTCCTGTTGCAGCCGTGTCTGTCATCCATCTGATGATACTATTCTATGCAGACCTCTGATACCCTTACCTTACCTACTGTGTAATTACCCTTGAACACCTCACTTACTGCATCATTTCCAGTGGCGGATTAATTGTTTACACAGCCTGGCTCCCCCGCCGTTCCTGTAGTCAGCAGTGCTACTTTTCTGTGCCAGCACATTGTTTTCTGATTAAACATTAAGTCCTGGTTATTAGTGCTGGGCGGAGGCTGTCAATCACAGTCACACTCCAGTGGGTAATGGCGTGGGCACAGCTTCTGTGCCCCTCTTGATCAGCATCACTTATATGTATGCTGTAATGCAGGAAGAGCACTGTTCCCATAATGTTTAGGAACATGATAATGCAGGACGGGGTTTAGGGGTAAAAGTTTCTCAGCTCTAACATTACTTCTAGTACAAATGAAAGGCAAATTTTTCAAGAGCTGTGGAAATTTATTACCCATCCACAGGATAGGTGATAACTGCCTGATCGCTGAGTATCACACTGCTGGGACCTCCAATGATTATTATAATGGTAATTCCAAAACCCTCCTCCCCACTTATCCTACTGGTTAAGTATATATCCCGCTACTCCTTTTAATGTCTATGGGGCTGAAAGAAACAGCTGAGTGCTATTTTGGCTGTCTACCTCAGTCCCATAGACATTGAATGGAGTAGGAAGATGCAAGCCTGACTGTCACTCAGTTCTGCCTCCTTATTGTGGGAGCCCCAACAATCAGACATTATCACTTGTAGAACAAAAATGGTCGTGCCAACTCACCTCCCAAGTTGCTCGGATAAACACCTCGGGCCACATGTATGAAAACTGTTTAGGTCTAAAACTCACTTTTTTGCCCATAGGTTACTATGGCAAAATAGTGAGTTTTAGACCTAAACAGTTTTCATACATGTGGCACTTCATGTGTGCAAAGTTACCAATGCAAGAAAATGTACACTTGGCTTCCATAAAAACTTGATTTGGGTAAGTTATAATTAAGAGCGGTGAGCTCGAAACGCGTCTATATAATATGCTACCATGTGATACCACGATTTAGGGAACATTATATCGGGTTTTTTCCCCCTTTTTGGTGTAAAAAATGGCCTAAGTGAGAAGCTCAATGTCTAAGGGCCTAATGAATGGTTGGGTGCATTGTTGTAAAACCAACACTTTCTAATGCACCTAACATGAGGGGCTTCTGGGGGTTGGGGGGCGAACCACACTTGTAAATTAACACATATAAAAGGGTTTTTGGGAAAACTTGGCACATTTCTGCTCAACGGGCAACCTCCTCAATGTGGCTGCCTGACCTGAGGAGCGAAATGGGCTGGAAAATTGCCTTTAGGCAAAAAATTTCCCTTTTTTCCAACTTTACCATACAAAAAAAAAAGTAATTTATAAACATTTTCAAGCGTATCAAAAAATTAAACAATTTTTAAAAAATGTTAAAATAAAAGTTAATATAAAAATAATAATACCAAAAACAAAAAAAGCATTAAAATTTTAAAAGAATCTAAAACTAGTTTTACAAACAACCCACTGATGTTTTTAAAAATTTTTCAATTTTTAATTTTACTACATTAAAATTTACAATTTATTTTTATTTTAAGCAAGAGCCCACACTAAAGGTCTGGCCGGGACCTGTGGGCCACCCAAACAAATCATCCCCCTATTTCTATTCCTGACAGCATTTTAAAAATTTCTTTTTTTTTCTTTCCCCCCATCTAACCTTTTACAATTTTGGCACATTAAAATGTGCCTAACTTTTTTAATGCCCAAAAACCCACGGCAAGGGGCGATGAACTTTAAACCATTTTTAATCGCACAAAAACCACTTTCATAATTCAGGGGCTTTTAAAAACCCGAAAAAGAGACTTGACAATTCACTTCAAAGCACCTTTTCCTTTATACATTCGCCTTTTTTTTTTTTTAATAAAGTTTAAGTTTTTTAGGTTGCCCCAAATCCCCGCTAATTTCTACTTTTTTGCCCTTTTACTTCACATACAATGCATAGGCATGGACCCTGCAGGGGGGTAAACTATTACAAGGATTACCAATCACAGGTTCATAGGCGAACAACATGCTAATATAATTTTTTTTATATAAAAGTTAGAATAAATAAAAAAAATAGAAATGAAAAGAAAACTCTTTTCCCATTTACCATATTAGAAAATAAACTATAAAAAGTAAATGTAACTGGTATTACTTGGTCCTTGAAAGGCCTATCTAATACGACATTGTGTTATTTATCCCACATAGTGTTAAAAATCAGAGTTGTGTTTCGTTATTCACCTGCTTTTACGAAAAATTTTGGGAAAACAAAAAAAGATCAAAGAAATCACATTAAACCCCAAAAAAAACACACAGCAATAGCAAAGAAAAATGGGAAAAGTTTTTTGGTCCCCAGACCCCCTGGGGATGCAAAGCAATTTTTTTAACAGTAGTAAAACATAATGAAAACAATATAAATTTTAGGGCCAAAATGTATGAAAAAGTGTCCTTTGGTTTCCCAAAATTCACTTTGTTGCCCATAGCAACCAAAACCCCCATTGCGCCCATTTTTAATTTTATAAGGGCTCTGGAAAAATTAAAGGGCTTTTTACTCGTTGCAAATGGGCAACAAGGGGAATTTTTTGAAACCCAACAGTTTTCCCTACATGTGGTCCTTTTTTATCATCAGAGTCATACTAACCTGCAAATAAAGATAGCATGTCATTGATACCTAAAAGTTAACTCCATAAAAACGACATCACATAAAAATTTTGTACGTTTAATTTACGTCCACCCCCCCCAAGGGAAATTTTTTGGGGCATTTCTTATACATTTAAAGAAAGGGACAATCAATGCTACCATTAAAAAAGAAAAAAAACCCAAAACCTCAAAAGCCATGAAAAACCCGAAAAATAAAAAGTTATGGCAGGGAGGAAAAAAAACAAAAAAAAAAAAATCGAAAAATTGGGTGCATCCTTAGGGGCCCCCTTTACAAAAGGCTTATTCCTGCCGTAATTTTGAGCCGATTTTGCTCGCAATTTCCCCTTGAATATGGGGCGGGTGCGGGGCGGGGGCGCGGCTCGCCGGCCCCATAGACTTCTATTTTCCCCGGTGCGTATTGCGCCTGGATAATGTGCATGTCCCTTTCTCCCCGCGGAGGAGCGACGGAATCCACTGTTCTCTATGAGAGCAGTGGATTACCGTAATGACTGCGACGGATTGGCGCCGTACTGAAAGGCAAATCCGGCGCGCAGTACGGCTCCAATCCGCGCTGAAATAAGCCGTGTGAACCTTAAGGTTTTTAACACCAGTTACCATTTAGTTCTTAGAGAGGACATGAGAGGTGTTTTCCGGGAGTAAAGAAAGCTCGTTTGTCTGTCGGGGCATGATAAAAAATGGAAGACAACAATCAAACTTACCTTCTAGAAGCTCCTGTTCATTCCGGCTATAGCTGTGAACGTTCATTGTTCACGTGACAGATGCAGCCAACTACAGGCCACAGCGGTCATGTGCATGTGACACTGTGGCCTGTAGTTGGCTGCATCTGTCACGTGAACAATGAACGTTCACAGCTACAGCTGAGATCACCGGAACAGCTGCCGGGACTGGGTGGACTACAGTACACAGAAAGATTGGCAAGATTAGGGTTATTTAGTTTAGAGAAAAGAAGGCTTCGGGGGACATAATAAATATCTTTAAATACATCAAAGGTCAATATAGAGATCTCTCCCAAGATTTATTTATACACAGGGCTGTATCTAGAACAAGGGGGCATCCTTTACGTCTTGAGGAATGAAAGTTTCTACATAAACATAGAAAGGGATTCTTTACTGTAAGAGCAGTGAGACTATGGAATTCTCTGCCAGAGGGACTTGTCATGGTGAATTCAATAACCGAGTTCAAAAAGGGTTTGGATGCATTTCTGGATCGTAATAATATAACAAGTTATAGTGATTAGGATTCAGGAGAGGGGTGATGGATCCAGGGATTTTTCTGATTGCCAGATTGGAGTCAGGAAGGAATTTTTCCCTAAAATGAGGACAATTAGCTTCTACCTCATTGGGGGTTTTTGCCTTCCTCTGGATCAACACCTTAGCACAACAGGCTGAACTAGATGGACGACTTGTCTTTTTTTAGCCTTACAAACTATGAATACTATGAATATGATTCTTATATTCTTATCTCACAAGCTTTTCTAATTACTTTAATGGCATGTCCCCACGGAACGGGTTTTCGGCCGGTTTTTCAGCCGGTTTGCGGTTTTGCAGACCGCCTGAAAAACCGGCTGAAAACGAGCACCATGGTGCTCTATGGAAAACCCGTGCAGCTGTCCCCACTGCACGGGTTTTCCGTCAGGCGGTTTTTCCGCCCGCGGTCCGGCCGCAAAACATTGAACATGCACATTCTTTTGTCTGGTTTCCGGACGGAATCTGTGCAAGCCAGTGTGAAGGGGGAGGGCTTTTCTACGCTCATCACGGAGAAAAGCCGCACCGCCCCACCCCACGGTCGTGGGGACGGCCGCAAAACAGGACAAATACCGGCCAGCAAACCGGACGGTATTTGTCCTGTGCAGTGTGGACGTGCCCTAACACTCCTTTAAAATAGTGGTTCACTTACATTTTTCCCCTTGCACTATAGAGGTTTACTCAACGTGCTCACTAGAAGACATGAACTGGAAAATATTCGGTTGGTTACAATGAGGCGGATTTATCGATACCGTATAATACTTAGGCAATGTAAACTTAGACTAGACAGTCCAAAAATGCAACAGATTTATCATGGTATTAATAAATGTAGCTGTTTAATGCAGATTAATAGATGAAGATGTTTGGACCATCTAGTCTACGTTTAGGCTTCATATTAGTGGTCATAGCTAATGCCACTAACTGCACCAAAACTTTGGTGCACGACGTTCCACGCTAAGCCACGTCTCCTTTCTATTTTAACAGAACCACGCCCCTTTTGTCGAATGAGGCACAGAAGTATTTTGAAATGGCCTAAAACACATGATAAATGTGGTGTAAAGCATGTACGCCATTACTTTTGCTGCAAATTGTGCCACAATTCAATACAAACGTGCTCCATTGTGTTTGTCTAAAGCACAATCTAACGATCAGACTTTATAATAATTGTCGAAATCCAGGTAATTCCAAAGTGTTCACTTATTTTTTATTGAGGATAGCAGTCAGTGAAAAGTATATGTTTTGGTGAAGTAAGTGCAGGATTGGGGTATGGATGCTGTAGTGCGTTCAGTGGAGGTCAGAGGTGGAGATTTGATGGTGCGCTAGAGGAGTGGTTGGTAGTCTACTCTATAAATACGTTCACTAAAAATACATGGAGGCACTAGAATAATTATAGAGTTCTCTGTGTGCCTGAGACTGGAGCCCGGCCTTTTCAGCTACTGTATATTTGGTTCCAGGGTTCTTCATGACATATTATTCTTAGTTCCCCTCATGCACTTTAAATGATCTCTTCAACCCCTTAAGCCGAACACCTGAAAAGTAGTTAATGACCAAAACATTTTTTTAGTTTTTGCCTCTTTGCGTTTCAACAGTCATAACTTTTTTATTTTTTCAATGATGCAGTTGTATGGGGCCTTGTTTTATTCAGGACAAGTTGTACTTTTTGGGGGAATAAGTTCACTTATAAATAATTGCGGAATTTTTTAATTTTTTTTTGTTTTTTTACATTTTTTTTACACCATTCACATTTCACACTTAATAATGTGTTAAATTAATTCTACAGGTTATTATGGTTGTGTGGATACCTAAAATGTGAAGGTTTTTTTTCTGTGTGTAATGTATGGACAATTATTTTTTATTAAATATTTACTTTTATTTTATTTATTTATTTATTTTTGTATTCTTTTTTATTACACACTTTTTATGTTTTTTACTTTTTTTTTAAATCCCATGAAGGGGGAACTGTGTTGCTTTTTTTTTTTTTTTTACACTTATTAATGTATTAGCATATTCATATATGCTAATACATTATAATCTGTGTCAGTCTGACACAGGCAGTGATCAGGAGAACACACAGTCTGTCCTGATCACTGGCTTCTTACACAGACAGCCCTGAGGCTACTCTAGGTCCCCAGGGCTGACTGTGCAGCCGTTCTCCGGACTCTGTCGGGTCACCAGGTGTTCTTATCACCCGACAGAGCAGGGAAAGCCTTTGATTGCGCTGTGGTGACGATCCACGGCAATCAAAGGGTTAAAGCACTGGGAAGAGGAGGTTTCTCCCGCTCCCTAGTGCTCGCAGGAGCTGCGCTGGGATAAGGGCTGTGTAGTACAGCCCCGTTCTCAGCGCTGCTGCCCACCTGAAAAAGACGGTGGGCAGTTGTTAAGGAGTTAAAGAGGGGCTGTGACATCTCCTGACACGTTGATTTTACTAAATGTTTGTGTCCCATGAAATTACAATTCTGGGGCATCTTCTCTTACAGCTCTATGTTGTGCTGTTCCTCTGTTATTTCTCCTAGAAATGATTACTGAATCAGTCAGGTGGGTTTAACCATTTGAGATGTCAAAGGGGTGTGTCCCTGCATACACTGACTATGGGTACTGACTGGACAATGTCAAACTACGTCAGTAAGAAATATAAGCAAGCTCCTGTGCTGCTGATAAGACACAGCAGGAATTGACGTCACTATCTAGCCAGGGTTGCTAGAGCAGAGAAAGGTGGTCGATAACCCAGGAAATCTTCTGTAAACATGCTAGAGATAAGAATTGCTCTAACTCTGAAATAAAGCTAAATCAGAACAGCAATGTATTTGGTAATAATCTGTATTTACCTTTGCCCATACGCTTAAAGCTAATCGATATAGAGAAAGATCCGCGGCACACCTTTAAGTGCATAAAGTGACGGCTTATTTACATCAGTGGTAGACAGAAAATTCCTTATTCATCAACTCTCCATGTGCAAATATTGGAAATAATACAAAGGTGAGTAATCGCAAAGTCAGGACATTTCGGCCAGAGGTGGCCTTTATCATCAATAGGGACCAGTATGGTGTGAGGTATGAGGTAAATGTGCTCAGTAGGAACTTGCTGCTGAGGAGCAACTCCTCTCTTCAGCAGTAAGCTGCTTACTGAGCCCTTTACTTTATACTTAATCATCCTGGTCTCTATTGATAAAGATCTCCTCTGGCCGAAACGTCTGGATTGTTGGCTTACTCATCTTTGTATTTTTTTTTACAATATTTGCAAATGGAGAGTTGATGAATAAGGAATGTTCTGTCTACCACTGTTGTAAATAAGCCATCACTTTGAAGTGCCGTAGCTCTTTCTCTATTGTGATTATATCCGCGCATCCTTTTCACTGAACACCTGAAAAATCCCCATGGGTGTGCGACATCTCTACTTTTACTATTACAGCTAATCAATATAATGAGAATACCCCATTAAATGGGTTGTCCATATAAAAATGCAATAATAGGCTGCTGGTGGTAAATTAAATAATAAAAAAAACCCTGTACTCACCTTCCTCCTCACCCCATGCCAGCACTGGCTCTCACTGGTTTTTGGTTTACCTTCTATTCAGGACGTTACCGCTGGCTGCTGCAGCCATGTCCTTCTGCTTACATCACCATTCAGAACAATGATGCGGGAGTTGCACGTCCTGTTCAGAAGACGAAGAAAGTAAACAGAAGACCAGGGAGAGGAACGGAAGTGAAAAAGATGGTGAGTATATATTTTTTATTTTATTGGCCACCAGTAGCTTATTTTTGCATTTCTAGATGAACCGGACAACCTCTTTAAACCTTAAAGGGGTTGTCTCACTACAAGGATTGCTTTTTATGTTAAAAATCTTGCAAAAACAAGTCACTTTGCAATATATGTCCATTAGCAGTGTCCTACCTATTCCTAGATATCCCCTCTTGTATGGGCTGCATCAGCTCCTCAGGTCACTATAGCTACAGACTTGTATGATCTCTCCTGATTGGCTGCCAGCACTGGTTGCTATAGCTACAGACCTGTTTGATGTATCCTGATTGGCTTCCAGCGCTGGTTGCTATAGCTACAGACCCGGCCAGTAAACACGCCCCTGAATTCAAAATGTAACCAAGAAATCAGGACTGAGGTGCGATGAGTCAATGTAGTGAGACAACCCCTTTAAGACCAAATCTAGTACATAAAAACCTGCAACCCTACTTCCTTATTTCCCCGGGACCTTTACCCTACTACTATTACCCCTGAACCCCTCACCTTCAGCGTGATTACCCCTAAAATGAAATAACTTGGCGGAGCACATATTCTCTGCTTTAGCTTTCTGTCTTGGAGGAATCCCACTCTCTGGTATATGATAGCCAGACATCTCAGCAAAACTTTGCAGGTGTCTGTGTGGCGCTCATGCGGCGAGAATCAGATAATAGAACAAAGTTTGTCAGAGAAGATTGTTTTTTCTTTTTAATGATTTTTACGTACAAATGCAGAGGAACTAAATTTAGACGTAACCGGCAGCCGATGAACTGAGACCGAGTGATCGCTGCAACACAACAGAGTCTTTGTCTCTTCATTAATCGGAGTCATTCAGCCACGGAAATATCTGCAGCTCCATGGAACATTCTGATTAGTGAAGTCGTATTCAGATTATCCATTTCTGCACGGAGCAGCAGCACAATGAGTGTCACCGTCAATGTCACCTCCTGCAGCCTCTTCTTCTCCTGTCTCTGCACAGGAGATGAGGAAGATCCCGATACGGTGACTTTCAGGCTCATCTGGTGACAACACTTCCATCTCATGAGACTAACAGCAAATTCAAGAAACTTTATTCTGATGGAGCCTTATAATTAGAAGAGATGAGAAACAGAATCAACACAGCTCAATGTCCCATGAACAGCCTGTATTTTATCTATTAAGAGAGCTGCACTCCCTACTCAGCATTACTTATACATAAATTAATTAATTACTTAAAGGGGTTTTGCCATGAAGTAAAACTGAGGTGGGAATCTTGCAAATTAAATAATAAATATTTTCACCATTCATCATTATTAGAAATTCTGTACAATTTCTGTTTTAGCTGCTACTTTAGTGATCCATTGTTTACAGCTCATCTCCAGGGGATACGACCAGGGCTGAGAGCTCCTCAGCCCTGGCCAGACATGCTCAGACATAACTTCTCCTCTCAGACAGCTACTGTCAGTCTGTTCTCTGCCTAGTAATCACACATACTCACTGCTGAGCAAGTGTTCAACCCCAGGTGCTGTCGTTCTATTCCTGTCCTTTGTATGTGTCCTTTTTGCTTTCTCAAGACTCGGTGGGTCAAAAGCAAATTGAGGATTTGTTACAACCAACAGAGGGCGCTGTGGGCTTCTCAGCCCCTTTCCCATAATGCCTTGTGATATGCAGATGCTAAGTAGAGGGCGGAAAGGCAAAACAAAAACTCTAAAAGCCGTTCGTTCGGGTCTCTCCTTAAGGAGAGATCTTCCCTTCCTTTGTATGCCTTAGTAATTAGTCAAACAGTGCAAATAAATTAAAAAAAGAAACCTCAATGAGGTATGTGCATTGAAAAAAAAGTTCACAGGTTTGGTTCCTGCAGGGATTTGAACCTAGTACCATTGTGCTGTGAGGCAAAAGCTTTACCTCTGGGCTACAGTGTAGCTACTCACAGAGGAAAGGCCTGGTGATGTCATCCTGTTGGGTTACATGATATGCAATTCACACAAATCACACATGCCCCCTTCTGCGCACACAGAGCTGAAGAGCTGGGTGCAGGAGGTATCTTACTGTAAGAGCAGTGAGACTATGGAACTCGCTGTCATAAGAAGTTATGATGGTGGAGTCATTGATCAAGTTCAAGAAGGGCTTAGATGCCTTTTTTGAAGAAATATAACAGGTTATGGTTAATAAATTCTGAACATAGAACGTTGATTCTGGAGTGATCTTGTTTGCCATATTTGAAGTCAGGAAGGAAATTTTCCTCTTGTATGGGGCAATTGTCATCCACCTCATAAGCGTTTTTGCCTTCCTCTGCATCAACACTGTAGGGTTATAGGTTGTAGTCCATAGGCCTGTGTCTTTTTCCAAATTTATGTATGATGTTACTATGCAAGACATGGAATCTCTCCTGAGCCTCCAATACATAACTTTTCTTGTACTGATCCTGAGTTGCAGCCGGTATTATACTCCAGAGCTGCATTCATAGTTTTGTTGGTGAAGTCACAGAGTACATACATTACTTATCTGTACTGATCCTGAGTTACATCATGTATTATACTCCAGAGCTGCACTCACTATTCTGCTGGTGCAGTCACTGTGTACATACATTACTTATCCTGTACTGATCCTGAGTTACATCATGTATTATACTCCAATGCTGCACTCACTATTCTGCTGGTGCAGTCACTGTGTACATACATTACATTACTTATCCTTTACTTGATCCTGAGTTACATCATGTATTATACTCCAGAGCTGCACTCACTATTCTGCTGGTGCAGTCCCTGTGTACATACATTACATTACTTATCCTTTACTGATCCTGAGTTACATCATGTATTATACTCCAGAGCTGCACTCACTATTCTGCTGGTGCAGTCACTGGGACAAATACATTACTTATCCTTTACTGATCCTGAGTTACATCATGTATTATACTCCAGAGCTGCATTCACTATTCTGCTGGTGCAGTCACTGTGTACATACATTACATTACTTATCTTGTGCTGATCCTGAGTTACACCCTGTATTATACTCCAGAGCTGCACTCACTATTCTGCTGATGGAGTCACTGTGTATATACATTACATATCCTGTACTGATCCTGAGTTACATCCTGTATTATACTCCAGAGCTGCACTCACTAGTGGTGGAGTCACTGTGTACATACATTACATTACATATCCTGTACTGATCCTGAGTTACATCCTGTATTATACTCCAGAGCTGCACTCACTATTCTGCTGGTGCAGTCACTGTGTACATACATTACATTACTTATCCTTTACTGATCCTGAGTTACATCCTATATTATACTCCAGAGCTGCACTCACTATTCTGCTGGTGCAGTCACTGTGTACATATACTTTTCTTCACTTACGTTATCCGTTTTCCCCAACTGATCGTATCAGCGTGTTTTTTACATCCTGTTATTATTATACTCCAGAGCTGCATTCACCATTCTGCTGGTGGAGTCACAGTGTATTATACATACATTACATTATTTATCCTATAAGGTACTCAAGTTACATTTCGTATTACACTCTATACTATTCAGCATCAAACACTATTGAGGTGAATTAGAACGTGGATTGGAAGCCATACCTTCTCTCCCAACACCAGAGTCTTACTTCACAAAAAGCTGCAAAATGGGGCCAAACTCCATTTTAACCCCTGTGGTTGTTTGTTGGGATGTCCGACAAACTCAGATACTGTAGATGTGCTTTTCAGGGGTCCACATACTTTTCCCCATACATAACTCCCTGAGTTGCCGCTTGGCTCATAATAGATATATAACAGGGATATTGCTATGTAATAAGCGGGGGATGGGGAGAACGGCGGCGGCTGCCGGGGTCTTGGTGCTGTACAAGTTAATTAAGTGGATTTAGCTATGTGGAAGCTGATCTATATAATGGGATTAGTACTGGGATCATGTCCTGTGTGAGCGGTAAGCCATCTCCAGGCCTCTCCGCCGCATCTCCGGCCTCTCACAGCTCATGTTGTGTTGGGGGAGAGGTACGATGTGAATGGCTCAGTTCTTCTGTTGTAATCGAGCCTCTACCTATGAGGTCCGGCACATGTATATGCTCAGCTCCTACATTCCAACAGCGGCAGGCAGGGCGGTGGGCACACCTGAACTCCTGACAAGTTCAAGGCAGTGGCGCGGCTCCTTGAGACATAATGAGCTTTCTTCATGTCTGTCTTTGGACTATGGCCTATTAGGAGGTCTCTTCAGATAAGCACGTCTCTTCCTGCACTTCCACTGCTGACACAGGATACCCCGCAGCACTTTACACTCTAGAAAACATATTTAAGAGGAGTAGTCGACCTTAAAAAGACAGTGTCACTGAGAGGTGAGCACCTGCCCAACCTGATGACGCGCTGCGGCCAGTTCCAGGCCTTCCTTAATGGATAAGTCATGTGACCTGCGAGGATATGTGTGCATCTATATGAACAGGATACTTTATGGCCCCCAAAGGAAGATCAGCCACACATGACAGGGATCAGAAACTGCTGCATTTTCAGGCATGAAGGGACAGTGAGACAGGGTCACATTCACATTCGGCGGATTTGTGGTGGAAAATTCTGCAGCAAATGTGGACAAGGCTTCAGGAAAATTTGCAGATTTTGTTGTTGATTGTTTGTTTTGTTTGTTTTTTATGCAACTAAATAAACAATAACCCTTCAGGGTATGTTCACACGGCATCAGTGCGGGCATATTTCGGTACGTAATTGCGCTGCAATACACCCGAAATGCGCCCGCCATTACTGTTATTCATAGCTCTCATAGAGAGTTATGAATTACCTCTGTCTTCCCCTGATGCATATAGAAAGCCAAGTGAAGGAAGACACATACATGCCGGGGATAATAAAAGTGAATGGGGCTGCCCCCCCCATGCGTTTTAGAAGTACGCACTGGCCAGCATTTACTTCTAAAACACCAGGCGTATTGCAGTGGGTACAGTATGCACCGCAATACGCTGTATGAACATACCATTAAGATATGGTCACACGCCGTGTCTGATACATTATTTCAATACATTATTTAACGTATTGAAAGCTGTATCCAAAAAACGTATCCAAAAAATGCACCTGCAATATGTTTTTGGATACTTTTTTTGGATGTGTGTTTCAATACATTTTCTTTCAAATTTACCAATAACACCCTATTATTATTAATAGACATTCAAATTTGGAACCAACACGTTTTTCAGATGCATTAGGCCTCGTTCACACCACTTATTTGGGCGCTGATTGGAGCCGTACTGCGCGCCGTATTTGCGCTGCAGTACGGCTGGAATCCTTCCCAGTCATTACGATAATCCACAGAATCCGCCGCGGGGGGAGAAAGTGACATGTGAATTATTTACGGCGCGTAAGCGCTGTAGATAATGACAGTCTATGGGGCCGGCGAGCTGCCAGCCCCCCGCCCCCGCTGCACGGCAGCTGGCGTAATTGCGGGGCGAAATCCGTCCCCGCAATTACGTCGGCAATAAGCCATGTGAACATTGCCTTTAAAGCATCCAAAAACGTACCAGAAAGTGCTAAGTTTTTGAGCCTCTGAAAATGTACCTGTGAGGATTTGACATGCGAAAAACGGATCAAGAATTCACATGTCACTTCTGTGAACACATCTGTCTTACGCAATACAAAAACGTATGTAAAAAAACGTATCGTGTGAATGACGATACTTTTTTGCATTGAAATCAATGACATCTGCCTGGAATATTGTATATTGTATAATATTGTAACGTATTGTATAATATTGTAACGTATCCAAAAATACGTTTTTGGGTACGTTTTTCAGTATGTAAAATGTACCCAAAGGCCTCGTTCACACGGCTTATTTGGGCACGGATTGGCGCCGTACTCCGTGCCGGATTTGCGCTGCAGTACGGCGCCAATCCGTCCCAGTCATTACGGTAATCCACAGTCCTCATAGAGAACAGTGGATTCCGTCGCACATTATTTACGGCGCGTACGCGCCGTAAACATTGCATTGTCTTTGGGGCCGGGAGCGGCGCCCCCGCCGCGCTCCGGCCCCGCCCCAGTCCCGCCCCTTATTCTCGCCGGATTTGTGAGCTCAATACGGCTCACAAATCCGTCGGGAATAAGCCGTGTGAACACAGCCAAAGATGTATTTAAAAGACGCCGTGTCAACATACCCTTACCAATTGCCTGCAGCTCAGATGGAGAGGCTAGTCCCTTGCCAGTTTCTGTTTACACTGTTATACAAGTTATACACTGACTATTTACATTGTGTCAAAGTGTCATATCTCCAGTGTTATCCCATGAAAAGATATTACATTACTTACAAAAATGTGAGGGGTGTACTTACTTTTGTGAGATACTGTAGGTAATGGTACAGTATGCAGATGCTGTTGTTGGATTCAGGGGCTTGTATAGTATATAGATTTTGGCGTGCTGGTATAGTATTTAGAAGCTGGTATCAGACACAAGCACTGGTGTAATACTGTATATGGTTGGTAGTATTGTTTACAAGTAAAGGTGGGTAAAGAATATAGTTGTTAGTATATCATAAAAGTGGTATCATATATGTGCTGCTATAAAATATAGGTACTGGTATAGTACACAGTGTACCCGTATAGTATATAAATCCTGGTATTGTATATAGTTGATGTTATATTATGCAGGTGCTTACATTCAGCAATTACATATAATTGATATAGTTGATCTTTATAGTATATAGATCCTGATATAGTTTATGGATCCTGGTATAGTATACAGGTGCTCATGTTTAGTGATTGAGTAATATACAGGTTCTGGTATTGAATACAGGTGCTGGCCAGGGGTGTAACTGGAGAAGCCTAGACCCCATAGCAAACTTCTTGATGCCCCCCTCCACACCTCCTCGACCACGTACATTTATAGGGACCTCTTAAGTCATGCAGTTACCAAATAATACAAGGAGTGAACACCTCACCATTGATATCACTATCATACTGCTACCAAACAAATCCCACTATACCAAGACCAGCATTACCAATAACACTACTACATATGGACCTGATTATACCGCCAGAACACAACCACAAATTATCATCAAATAGTGATTAAATATATATACTATTACTGAATCAGTAATCAGTATACAAAGACCAATATTACCGCCATTTAGTGGTATATACCAGTGTACACAGGCACCCTACAGACTGTTCATTACCTCCATACAGTGACCATATAGTGGTAGATACATGTACACAGGCTCTGCAGACTGTATATTACCACCATGCAGCGACCATATAGTGGTAGACACCAGTGTACACAGGCTCTGAGACTGTATATTACCTCCATACAGTAACCATATAGTGGTAATTACCAGTGTACACACTCTGCAGACATAGAAGTGATTACATTGCAGTTATATCTTGTGATTCACAGGGGATGTTTCTCTGGTCCAGACCACCATGATGACTTCTCCTAGCCACCACTCGTCCCTGCAGATTTGGGCTAAAAAATTGTTCCCTGCCCTCCACTTCTGTACAATCTTGCCAGGGGTGGTAGAGTGGGTACAGGCCAGAGCTTAGAGGCCCAGTCTCCTAGAGGGGTGGGAAGAAACAAAGGATTCAGTCCCTGGACATTGTGTTACAGCTATGGCTTGTACCCCTCAGAATCATGTTACCATGTAGACCCCCATTAGATAGGTTGGTAGGCCCTAGGTTGGTAGGCTCCATGTAGGTAGGTAGGTAGGTAGGCAGTACATAGGCTCCAGGTAATTAGGAAGATTGGTCCTAGCTAGGTAGGCAGTAGTTAGGCAGGTCTCAGTTAGGCAGGAAGGCTAAAGTTAGGTAGATTGGCCCTAGGTAGGCTGTAGTTAGGCCTCAGTGAGATAGGCTGTAGGTAGGCCTCAAGTAGCTAAGTAGACAGTAGGTGGGTCACAGGTAGGCTGTAGGTGGACCCCAGGTAGCTTGGTAGGTAAATAGACTATAGATGGCCCCAAATAGGCAGGCAAGCTTTAGGTAGGCTATAGGGGGCCATTTAGATAGGCAGTGTTTAGGTAAGCTCTAGGGGGCCAATACAGGTAGGCAGGCAGGGTTTAGGTATGGTCTAGGGATCATATAGGTAGGGATGCAGGGTTAAGGTAGAGTATAGGGCCATATAGGTAGGCAGGCAAGGTTTACATAGCTATAGGTAGGTAGACAGGGTTTAGGTAGCTGTAGGGGCTCCATATAGGGAGGCAGGCAGGGTTTAGGTATCTATAGCGGCCCATATAGTTAGGCAGGCAGGATTTAGGTAGCTATAGGGGCCTATATAGGTAGGCAGAGTTTAGACAGGCTTCATTAATGTTAAAAAATAGCTTCCCTACCTCTCTCCGCACTCTCACGATGCGACACACTCCTGGCTAGGCAGTCTCTGTGCTTGGCACGGGTGGCACGATGAGCCGGCGCCTGGTAGGCTTAAGGCCTAAGGCCTTCCAGGTAGATTAGCTTGCGCTCCGCTCTGCTAAGACCAGGCAGTCCTGCCTTTGAAAGCTTGGGACAGAGGACCTGGGTTTTCAAAGGGTGTTCATTGCTGATAGGCACAGGAGCCGAACTATTGGGGTAGCAGAAGCACTAGCAGCTGTCACGGGGCCCGGCTCCGGCTCCCTGAGGGCCCGGGTTCTGTAGCAGCTGCTACGTCTGCTACTCTGGTAGTTACGCCCAGGGCTGTCTTATCAGCATTATGGGCCCCTGGGCAGAGCTGTGCACTGGGCCCCCAACCAACACAACCACTCACAGGTATAAATATACACATTATCCTTCTGGAGTGCCATAGGACATCCTTTAATCTCTCTATAGGACCATGAGAAGTTGGGATCTGGAGGCTGGCAGCGGGTCTTTTTTCAGGAGATGAGAAATACTAATAGATGATCCACTAATCACTGATAAAACTCTTGGGGGTCTTCGGAGGGTATGGAGGGACGACCCCTTCCCCCTCCCCCCTTGAGGGAGAATGATTAAGAATGATTAACGGAATGTTAAAGAAATCAGGAAGGACTTTTCTTTCTTCTTTCGGTTCTTTAACACACTACACTTTATGGCTAATATTTATGCCTATTGTCTTTTATTGTGTTAATTTTCTGCTATTTTGTAATGATTATGCGGCTACGACACAGTTTTTTTTTCATGTGAAGCTCCGAGGCCCCCGAATGTAAACTGCATTGTGGACATTTCTTATTCATCCTGTGTCTGTATCTTTTTTCTTGATATAATGTGAAACCTAATGCTTGTAATATAATTGGAAAATCTTCAATAAAATATGTTTAAAAAAATATATATATACACATTATCGATAAACTTATAACCTACAACACCATCATATGGAGACCACAGGGTGGTCAGACACCAGCTCAGGTCACCATCACATGACAATGACTATGTCAGGGGTCCTCAACTCCAGCCCTCAAGGCCCAGCAACAGGTCATGTTTTCTGGCTTTCCTTAGCATTGTACAGGTGATTTAATTATTGTCAGTGCAATCTGTGGGATATCCTGGAAACATGACTTATTAGTGGACCTTGAGGACTAGAGTTGAGAAACACTGGACCACAGCACTGATCCAACAGAGAAGAGAAATAACCCCTTCCAGGGACCCATGGGAGATGTCCTATCCGATCAGCCGTTCTCTAAATCACTCTTTTCCCCTTTTCTTCTCCATCTGATCCAGACCGTCATGATGACCCCTCACTGAAGCAACTTGTCCCTGCAGAATTTACCACATAAACATCTAAGACTTCTCACTTTATCAGCACTTCCCTACCAATTCCTACCTCTGTTATGTGTGCCCCCCATTAAGTAGGTAGGTTTACAGCTCTTTGTAGTTATATATATAAAAGAAAAAGAGAAAGCAAACAGGCGCACAATAGTGAAAGTATGTTATAAATAATATAATCGTGCTAGATTATAGCATAGTTGCCAACTTTTGAAAATGAAAAAGCAGGAGATTTAAGACGGTGGCGCGCGTAGTGCGCCGCGGCAAAAATTTGCATGGACACGCCCATCTTTTCGGTATGCCACGCCCCTTCAAAAAGCCACACCTCACTCCACCTAACTGCATAACGACTTTGGAAGAAAGCCAGGTAGATGCCCTTATAGCCAGGTAGTAACCCCCCATAAGCAGGTAGTGCCCCTTACAGGCAGGTAGATGCCCCCTTGTAGCCAAGTAGATGCCCCTCTGTAGCCAGGTAGGTGCCCCCCTGTGTTAGCCAGGTAGGTGCCCACATTGTTTGGCAGCTAGTGCCCCCTCTGTTGCCAGCTAGTGCCCCCTCTGTTGCCAGCTAGTGCCCCCATTGTTGCCAGCTAGTGCCCCCATTGTTGCCAGGTAGTGCCCCCTCTGTTGCCAGGTAGATGCGCGCAGTGTTGCCAGGTAGATGTCCCCTGTGTTGCCAGGTAGTGCCCCCTCTGTTGCCAGGTAGTGCCCCACTTGCTGCCCGGTAGTGCCCCCTTGGTTGCCATGTAGATGCCCCCTGTGTTGCCAGGTAGATGTCCCCTCTGTTGCCAGGTAGTGCCCCCATTGTTGCCAGGTAGGTGCCCCCATGTTTGCCAGGTAGGTGCCCCCATTGTTGCCAGGTAGTGCCCCATTGTTTCCAGCTAGTGCCCCCCTCTGTTGCCAGCTAGTGCCCCCTCTGTTGCCAGGTAGTGCCCCATTGTTGCCAGGTAGATGTCCCCTCTGTTGCCAGGTAGATGCCCCCTCTGTTGCCAGGTAGTGCCCCCATTGTTGCCTTGTAGTGCCCCATTGTTGCCCGGTAGTGCCCCCTCTGTTGCCAGGTAGATGGCCCCTCTGTTGCCAGGTAGTGCCCCCTCTGTTGCCAGGTAGATGCCCCCATTGTTGCCAGGAAGAGCCCCCATTGTTGCCAGGTAGATGCCCCCTCAGTTGCCAGGAAGAGCCCCCATTGTTGCCAGGAAGAGCCCCCATTGTTGCCAGGTAGTGCCCCTCTGTTGCCAGAAGAGCCCCATTGTTGCCAGGTAGTGCCCCCTCTGTTGCCAGGAAGAGCCCCATTGTTGCCCAGGTAGTGCCCCCTCTGTTGCCAGGAAGAGCCCCCATTGTTGCCAGGCAGAGCCCCCCCCTATAGCTAATAAAAATAAAATAATAAAATCCACTTACCTCACCAGGCTCCTGCAGCGCTGCCAGCTCCCGACCGATCTCCTCAGCAGCGCAGGGGGAAGTGAGAGCAGCCGCGCGTCACTCCCCTGCAGCCGCGCGTCACTTCCCCTGCGCCGCTGATCTGTATGTGCGGCGCACACACCGGCGCTGGACATACAGGGGGAGGAGGGGAGCGATCCCTCCTGCCTCCTCCCTGCACAGCGAGACTCCGGGTGGGTGAAGCGGCCGCTGCGCCCGCTTCACCCGCCCGTAGGAGCGGCCCGGCGGTGCCAGAGTAGCGCACTAGCGCTACTCTGTCGCCGCGGCCATTTAAAGAACCCCCGCCGCCTGCTGGCAGCGGGAGGAATGCCAACTCCCCCGGGAGGGCGGGAGGGGACCCCAAATAGCGGGACCCCCCGCCAAAAACGGGAGAGTTGGCATGTATGGATTATAGTATGCTCACCTCTATGAGTTGTGCAATAGGGTCTGAGGCACAACTCTCGTAATCGCTTAGTAGCTCCAACGTACAGTTGGGGTAGTACGGCTGCCTGGCGTCTTGGATCCCACGTGCAGTAAACCACCGTGGTATTAAATAGAATAAACAAAAACAAGGAGGTTGCGGCGCGCGTACTATAAAAAGGCGATGCCTGAGATTAGGAGTAAGCTATAATTATAATTTATTAAAAATAGAGACGATGAGTCTCAATTTATAAAACATAGAATAAAAAAGCCCGACGCGTTTCGCATGGTGAGTCCATGCTTCTTCAGGGGTCTTCTGAAGAAGCATGGACTCACCATGCGAAACGCGTCGGGCTTTTTTATTCTATGTTTTATAAATTGAGACTCATCGTCTCTATTTTTAATAAATTATAATTATAGCTTACTCCTAATCTCAGGCATCGCCTTTTTATAGTACGCGCGCCGCAACCTCCTTGTTTTTGTTTATGCTCTTTGTAGTTAGATATGCTGCCACCTGTAGGTACAACTAGATATATTGCCCCCTGTAGGTAGGTATACAGCTCCATGTAGGTAGATATACTGCCCCTGTAGGTACGTATACTGTTCCCTGTAGGTACAAGTAGATATACTACCCCCTGTATATATAGCCCCTGTAGGTAGATATATAGACCCTGTAGGTAATATGTCCCCTGTAGATAGCCCCCTGTAGATGATAGGCCCACTGTAGGTAATATGGCCCCCTGTAGTTTATATCCCCTTGTGGTAAAATACATCCTTTAACTTATAGCCCTCTGTAGGTAATATGCTCCCTGTAGTTTATAGCACTCTGTAGGTAATATGTCTAGCGTATGGTAGCGCATGGGCTGTTGGCCTAGGAGATACAGCGGTGCAGGAGGTGATGGCATTTTTTCCTGCACTGCTTAAAGACATGGTGCTGCCCAGACCCACCGCATGGGCCGAGTCACACTACTGGGCAGTGTAGGCGGCTGCCCGGGAGTGCCTCCTGTTCTTATGGGGCCCCCGGGCAACCGCCTACCCTGCCCAATGGAAGAGACTACCCTGATTACACCCCTGGTGCTGCCATGTGATATAATTTACCGGTATAGTATATAGATCCTGGTATAGCCTACAAGTGCTTACATTCAGTGATTGAAAAATATACAGCTTCTGGTATATAAAACAGGTGCTGGCATCTAATATAGTTTACCAGGATAGTATATAGATCCTGGCATAGAATATAGGTGCTCACATTCAGTGACTGAACAATATACAGGTGCTGGTATTGGGTACAGGTGCAGATATATTAGGTAGAGTATTTAGTGACATAGTATACAGGCCTTTCGATAGATGGACCCCTGTGTATGGCTCATACCTTACCATGAAGGGTAAACAGAGCGAAATCCATTTTCCTCATTAGTAGTCATTACCCCGTGAGTGGCCAGAATGCCAAAGACGCACAGGTCGCCCACCCGGGTGCGGAGTGGGGATCCCTGGGAGGCGCCTCATGGAGGGCACAGCACACGCTTGCTCATTCAGTAATCTGCAGACAAGTCGCTATTGTCCTCGGGGAGTATTACTTACATTACCGTCAATTTAGAGCAGAGATAGACTGTGACTCTGTGTCCCCGCTCAGGTTACCTGGACAGGCTGGGATGCCTCGGAGAACTACTGCACCTAATCTCCCGCTCCCCCCTCTCCGATTTCCCTCTATCATCAGACACTGTGATTTCCACTTCCCCCTGTAATCTTCAGACAGAGGGTTAACCTGTTACCTGCCGGATCCTGTGTGTGGACACAAGAGCGGAGTTGTCTGCAGGCTCCCAGCTGCCATCCACCGCCCTCAGGTATTTTGGGCTTAAACACTCCTGGATATCTCCAACATGAACCTCAGATTTCTGCTGGTGGCATCTATGAAGCTTTCACTGACAATTGACCTTGCTCAATCACTTCTAAGGTGTCCAGTGAATTAACCTTTAATTACCGTGCTGGACTGAGGTGTTGACATCTTATCAGCCACTGTTCACAAGGTGCTGAAAAGAGATCAAAGCAATTTACCCAGCAACTTTATCCCCCACCTCCTGGGATTAACCTGTTCTCTGCTGGACAGAGACATGACCAGCTGTATGGTACACAGGCTTGGCCAACCTGGGTCCTGAAGGGTGAAGGTCCTTCTTCTGCCACTTTTTAGGAAGACTGGGTGGTCCAACGTCTGTGTGTTGAGATCTGCTGTCACTAACACCAGCATCAAAGGCAAACACAAAAGTCTTCTCAAGGAGCCTGAATGTGATGTCCAAGGCAAGTGTCGTCAGAGGTGATGAGGGCAACATGACAGAACAGAAGCTTCTAGCAAGATCAGTTAAATGGAAGGTGCATTGAACAGAGCACTGCAGAGGACAGACAGAGTCCAGATGGGTTCTAAGGTGGTGCATCGTTGTAATCATTGACTACGTGCACTGTCCTGTTCATTCCTCCACAATGGTAGATTGGTTATGTGCACTGTCCTATTTATTCCTCCGCACAGATGACTCATGCACTGTCCTGTTCATTCCTTCACACTGGAAGATGACTCATGCACGGTATTGTTCATTCCTCCACATTGGATGATGACTCATGCACTGTCCTGTTCATTACTACACACTGGAAGATGACTTATGAACTGTCCTGCTCATTCCACCACACAGATGACTCATGCACTATATTGTTCATTCCTTCACACTGGTAGATTGGTTATATGAACTGTTCTATTCATTCCTCCACACTGATGACTTATGAACTGTCCTGACTCCTGCTCATTCCTCCACACTGGTAGATGACAATGTGCACTGTCCTATTAATACTTCCACACTTGGAGATAGCTATGCGTAGTCTTCCATTCATTCCTATACAAAGATAACTCATGAACTATTCTATTCATTCCTCCACACTGGTAGACGGTTATGTGCACTGTCCTGTTCATTTCTCCACACTGGCAGATATCTATGTGCACTGTCCTATTCATTCCTCTACACAGGTAGACGGTTATGTACACTGTCCTGTTCATTCCTCCACACTGGTAGACGGTTATGTGCACTGTCCTGTTCATTCGTCCACACTGGCAGATATCTATGTGCACTGTCCTGTTCATTCCTCTACACTGGTAGACGGTTATGTACACTGTCCTGTTCATTCCTCCACACTGGCAGATGGCCACGTGTAATGTCCTATTCATCCCTTCACACTGGTAGACGACTATGTGCATTACCTTTTCCATTCCTCCTATCTGGTAGATGATTTGTGCACTATCCTGTTTATCCCTCTACATTGGTAGGAGACTATGTGCACTTTCCTATTCATTCCTCCACATTGGTAGAAGATTATGTGCACTGTCCTATTCACTCCTCCACACTGGTACATAACATTGTGCATTATTCTATTTATTCCTCCTCTCTGTCAATGTGCTGTTCATCCCTTTACATTGATAAATGACTTAGGGTGACATGTATGAACGGGCCTGCACCAGTTTTCTGGTGTACTTTGAGCCAAAAAGAATGTATGAACAGGTGCATTCCTAACTTTAGTGCCACAAGTTCCTTTGTAATGCGCTAAAGACACTATTTAATGTGGCAGAGTTTAGGGGTGTTCTGGGGCTGTCACATCACATTCATAGAATTGGACACATTTATGATTATTTGACGCCTAACGTAGGCGCAGAACAGTTAGAACAGCCAGAGCAGGGTAAAGGTGGTGCCTGAGCCAGACTTGTGGTATTGGCTCTACACTGCCCTGTATGTATGACCTGCAGAAGAACAGCCAGACCAGGGTAAAGGTGGTTTCCTGAGCCAGACTTGTGGTATTGGCTCTACACTGCGCCTGTATGTATGACCTGCAGAAGAACAGCCAGACCAGGGTAAAGGTGGTGCCTGAGCCAGACTTGTGGTATTGGCTCTACACTGCCCTGTATGTATGACCTGCAGAAGAAAACACCAGACCAGTGTAAAGGTGGTTCATGAGCAAGAATTGTGGTATTGGCTTCTACACTGCCTGTATGTATGACCTGCAGAAGAACAGCCAGACCAGGGTAAAGGTGGTGCCTGAGCCAGACTTGTCGTATTGGCTCTACCTGCCCTGTATGTATGACTGCAGAAGAGCACCCAGACCAGGGTAAAGGTGGTGCTGAGCCAGACTTGTTTTATTGGCTCTACACTGTGCTGTATGTATGACCTGCAGAAGAACAGCCAGACCAGGGTAAAGGTGGTGCCTGAGCCAGACTTGTGATATTGGCTCTACACTGCCCTGTATGTAGACCTGCAGAAGAAACAGCCAGACCAGGGGTGAAGGTGGTGCCTGAGCCAGACTTTGTCGTATTGGCACAAGATTTGCGCCTGTATGTTTTGACCTGCAGAAGAGCAGCCAGACCAGGATAAAGGTGGTGCCTGAGCCAGACTTGCGGTATTGGCTCTACACTGCCTGTATGTATGACCTGCAGAAAAAACAGCCAGACCAGGGTAAAGGTGGTGCCTGAGCCGACTTGTCGTATTGGCTCTACACTGCCCTGTATGTTTGACCTGCAGAGAAACAGGCCAGACCAGGGTAAAGGTGGTGCCTGAAGCCAGACTTACGGTATTGGCTCTACACTCCCTGTATGTATGACCTGCAGAAGAAAAACAGCCAAGACCAGGGTAAAGGTGGTGCCTGACCCGGGATTTGTGGTATTGGCCTTACATCCCCTTTGTATGTAGGACCTGCAGAAGAACAGCCAGACCAGGATAAAGGCGGGTGGCAGCAGACTTGTGGTATTGGCACTACACTGCTCCTGTATGTATGACCTGCAGAAGAACAGGTTCATGCATTCTACACTACCTTAAAGCGATTTAGAACTGACCTCTCAGCACCATCGTTCATACATGTCGCCCTTTGTGCACTACCCTTTTCATTCTTCCACACTGGTTGATCATTTGTGCACTGCCCTATTAATTCCTCTACATTAGTAGATAACTCACACTTTATCCTGTTTGTTCCTATGCACCAGTAGATGAGTCGTGCATCGGATCTCCTACATTCAGTTGACTTGTGTCACTAGTTGTTAGTCTATAAAGGAACACAGTTATGAGTCTCATAGTTAACTCACCTGGAGGATTACGTCATGGAGATATTAGACATTGTACAAGTATACTATATTTGATTGAATGCTGGTAAATAACTGATATTAGTTATTGAGCCCCTAATATCAGATGTCTCTTAATTGTTCTATCACACACAGTGGAGTGATTAGTGGCGCAGTCTGCAAAGAATGTTCTTTCATTAGAAGGTCTGTTTGGATCCACCTAGGTGAGTGCAGGATTAACTAATCATACATGTAACAGCACAAAGGCTCCATTGAGAGGAGGCATTAATAGCCCGAGGAGGCTCTGATTTCCTTATAACATCTTGCCCCAGAATTGCTGTGTTTAAGATAAGACCCCAGAGCCATGATCCGGCTCCTATCTGTTCTTCCTTCCAATTAAATGTAAGAGCAGCCAAATTCAAGGTGGAAATAGACTATTAAGAGCCACATTACACAATGGAGGAGTAATGGGATATTTCAGAGCTGAGACTCAACTCTGGGTGAGCGCTCATGTTATTTAACAGTGAATGGACAAAAAGGTCACAGCGAGATCGACTTGTTGCAGAGTGAAAGCCATTACTTAGGAAATAGTCTGCATTTGCTGCTCTACAACAACTATAGCGCCACCAAGCTCCAACATACTGAGACTGAGGTCTCCTCACATTTCTTGATGAAACTCTAAGGATACTTAGCTCCACCATACCCGCCTTAGGTCTCTAACCCTACTGTATGTCTGTAGCCTCTAATCTCTCAACTCCAACAAACCTTGGTCTTCAATCCTTCCCAATATCAGCAGCCTCAAGACAATGAACTCCAACAAAATTAGGTCTGAAGAATCACCATGTTTCAACAAACTAAAACTAAGGTCTCCTCACCTTTCTGAATGAAGAATTAAAGATACAAAGCTCCACCGTATTGGCCTTAGGTTTCAACCCTTCTGCATGTCTGTGGCCTCTAAAATCTTAACTCCATCAAACTTGGTCTTCAGTCCTTCTTAATGGCAGCAGCCTCAAAATATTGTACTCCAACAAACTTGGGCCTATAGTCTAATCACCCTTTTTAATTTCTGTAGCTTCAAGACATTGAGCTCCAACAAACTTTGTCTTCTTACCTTTATGTCTGCATCATCAAGAACTGCAACAAACCGGGTTCATCACATCTCACACTTCTGAATGTCTTAACGTGAAGTCTTCTCACCATTATAGATCTCTGTGGCTTCAAGACACTTAAAAACACTGACCTCAAACAAACTAGAGCTGAGGTCTTCTTAATCTTCTCGAAGTTTATAGTCTCAAGACACTGAGCTTCCTCCTTCTATATTTTATGACAAATCTGTTCTCCCTTGTGCTGATAGACATTGATGCTGAGGTGTGTGATTCCCCTTCCACAGTGAGTTTTCCCGGTTGCTTTCCTCCCTATCTATAGTGATAGACACATATGGCGACATGTATGATTTTTGGCGCTCAGACGGCAATTTTTTTGCGCGCATAAGTAGCACAAAATGTGCCTGAATCTATGAACCTGTTCTCCTGCGGGTCATAGATTTAGCACTTTCTAGCTACTAAGCGAAAATTCAGGCTCAGGTAAACCACTTTTAAAGTGCTCTACCTGTTCCAGCAGTAATGCGCCTTTGCTGTTCAAAAGTCATAAATGTGTAGAATCGTATAGTTGTAGTGTGACACGCCTCCAGCACCCCTCGATCTCAGGCACATTACAAAGTTTTTTTGGAGTGTTTCTGATATAAAGTGCAGCCCCGTACATACACATGTCGCCCATAGTGATACTCTGGGGTCTTTCCTTTCTTGTTACACAGATACACAGCCTGTGTAATCTATAGCCCCGCTCATGCAGACTTCTGTATGTGCACTTAGTTTCCTATCTAAAGCCTGTGTGATCTATAACCCTCTCCTGTAGACTTCTGTATCTATACCTACTTCCCTATCTACAGTATTTTGTGAATTTCCAGTAGATTGAATTCCTTTTTTTCATCTCCAGAATCCAATCTCTGTGCACACTCTCCTCCTTCTCCTTCCTGCCATCTCTTAGGCTGAGAGAAGGGAATGGAAGAGCAGAGCGGTGATATACGCAGGAGCAGGGTGCTGTTGCATCTACACAATCACATTAAAAAGTGAAAAAACTTTGATTGTAAAGTGACAATGCAGAAGTTAATGGTGGGAAATATTAAACAGTGTTAGTCCACAACAAGATATCAGCATATAAATGTAATATACCAATAACTCCAATCACAAAAAATATAACGGAGAAGGAGTGTGACAAACTATTAAACATCATTTTTATAATTAATAAATTTGTAGGAACGATATGTGCTTAATCAAATACAAAAAAATACAGTTCTAAGCCTTAGGCACTAAAAATTGGCTCAAAAACTAGACACAACTGTAAGACTTACAAAAAACGAGCAATACTCATATATTTGTTGCATCAAAGCTGCATGCAAGTAGGCATCAAAGAATAGAAAACACTTGAACAACTGTCCCTAGTAAACGCTATATGGACTACCCTGATGCCTAAATAATGGGTTAGCCACCCTGATGAGGTTGACCTCGATGGGAACGTGTCCCTAAGAACAGAACTGTACCCTATTGAGCTCTAATCCAAGATGGATATGTAGGGACCATACATATCCACCTTGGATTAGGGCTCAATGGGGTTCAGTGTTCTTGGGAACAGGTTCCAGTCGGAGGTCACCCTTATCAGGCTTACATGTTGTTGTTATTTTGAGTTGTTTCACCTACTGAATCATTGTTGCAGACCACGTTCTACCCTTTTCGACAATCATTCGCTAATGGTAGTGGCCTCTTTCAGCCAGATAGCATGTCCTGCCACACTGCATAAGCTGTTTAGGAATGGTTTGAATAACATGACAAAGAGCATTGACTTGGGCTCCATCTAAGTCCGATTAAACATCTTTGTGATGTTCTGAAAAAACAAGCTCCATCCATTGGGGGATGAACCATGCATAGTAGAGGAAACAAGGGCTAGTGCTAACATTTTGATATTGTCATGTGCTTAAACTTTTATATCATATTGAAATGATGAAGAATTATAATGCTGTAATGGATGGCTAGGATGTGGATCCTCTGGACCACCACATGCGGTGGTGTAAGTCACATCAAGGAGTGGAGTCTGAGTAGCCTCCCCTTATTCACCAGACCACCGCAAGACAGTTTGGACTTGCTGCAATGGAAGACTACCAGGTCGCCACCCTTGACGTGACTTGTTTGTGTAGGCAGCCGAGGTGCATCATTGTACAGAATTGGCAGGCAAACTCTTAGTCAGGGACAGGCAGAAAGGTCAGGGTAGTCAGCAGGCGAACGTGGTCAGTAGACAGAGGATAGGGTCAAAATACACGACAGGACAGAAACACTTAAGTTGCATTTTCTCTAGAGGATGGGGCACAAAAGATCTGGTAAGGAAGCAGAGGAAGTGACCAGAGGATATATGGCCAACGCCTGGTAATTAGCCAGTTATCAGCATGCTGGCTCTAGTGAGCGGGGATGCAGGCAGAGAAGTGCCAGGAATGTTGGAAGGTAAGTACAGAGCGGAAGTAAGAGGGCACCCTGCAGCGTATCAGAAGACGAGACATGAATGCACCTGCGGCCCGACGTGTGGGCTGTGGCGCCGCTTGTAACAGTACCAGCTTGGGCCTTACCCTCTTTTTAGACTGAAGGAACTTCTGAACAAGGTCCCGGACCAGAATATTAGTCCCCGGTTCCCAGGAGCTCTCTTCTGGCCCAAATCCCTTCCGCTTGATAAGATAGTACTGCTTCCCCCTGATGGTCTTCATGGCCAGAATCTCCTTTACTTCAAATAAATCTGTAGAGTCAGCTTTAGGAGATGGAGAAACACTCTTTTGGGAGAAGCGGTTGAAGACTACGTGCTTGAGGAGAGAGAGACATGGAAGGAGTTTGGGATGCAGAGAGATGAAGGCAGGCAGAGCTTGTAGGCCACTGGGTTGATGCGTTAGAGGACCTTGAATGAAGCCAGGAACTGTGGATCAAGTTGTAGCTGGGGATCTTCAGGTATGTACTTCAGGCATGTACTTTTTCCACCTCAGATAGCCAGGACTTGGGATTTCTGTTCTTCCTGGAAAGTGCCACCACAGTGGAGAAGTGTTTAATAAATTGTCGGTAATAGTTGGAGAATCCCAGGAAGAGCTGTATGGCCTATAAACCAACTGGTTGTGGCCATTGCACGTCAGAAGACAACTTAGCAAGGTCCATCTGAAGTCCTTTGTCAGAAACAATGCACGCAAGAAAGGGTAGACTGGTCTGTTCAAAGACACATTTTTAAACGGTTGATGTCTTATAACCTGCTGCACATGAGCATGATGAACTTCAAGACTAGACGAGTAAATCAAGATGTCATCCAGGTACATGACAACACACGAGTACAGGAGGTATCTGAAGGTATCTGGAAGACGGCTGGAGCATTGACTCAAAATGTCCGTTACGGGTATTAAAGGCAGTCTTCTGTTCATCACCTTCATGAATTTGAATTAGGTTGTAGGCCCTCTGCAAGTCAAGTTTTGTGAAGATTCTGGCTTTGCAGAGATGGTCAAAAAGCTCAGATATTGGTGGGAATGGATGTTGGCTCTTAATGGTAATCTTATTGAGACCCTGATAGTCGATGCAGGGCCAAAGAGAACCATTCTTTTTTCCCACAAAGAAAAACCTGGTACCAGCTGGAGAGGAGGACTTGCGGATGAAGCCTTTTTGAAGATTTTCCCTTATATAGGCCACCATGGCCTGTGTCTCTGGTATGGACAAATGGGAGACCCTACCATGAGAAGGAGGAGTCCCAGTTAGGAGGTCAGTAGGACAATCATAGGCTCGATGTGGCGAAAGGTCTCCACCTGTTTCTCACAGAAGACATCTGCGTATTCATGATATGGTGAAGGCAGCCCCAGCAGAGGAGTGGAAGACGTCAGTGGATAAGTGATACGCAGCAGATCTGGCGACACCAGACAGTGGGAGTGGCAGTCTTGCCCCCAACATATGGCTTCGCCTATCTGCTAGTTGAACTCTGGAGCATGTTGCTGTACCCATGGAGGTCCAAGAAGGACTGCATAGAAGGAACGGGGTAACACGTAGAACATGATTTTATTCTTGAGCAATGCCCCCACTTGGAGGCTAAGAGGTTCAGTACTGAACTGAATGGAATCACTCAGGCACTCACCATTAATGGAGGAGATGACCAGAGGTTTGACAAGCTGGACCACCAGGAGACAACCATAGATACATCAATGAAATTTCTCGCTAATCCAGGATCCACAAAGGTGGTTGGTTAGAATATGACACCAGATGAGGTGCAGAGTTGGACTGGCATGGTCAGATGGAGAGGTAGTATTCACACCTAGAGATTCCTCTCCCACATAGCCTAGGTGTGGGAATTTCCCGGACGGATTGGACAGTCCATATTGAAAAGTTCGGAATAGCACAGTAGAGGCAAAGATTCTGCTGTCGTTGCTGGGAGTGTTCTTGCTGTGATGGGTGGGCTCTGTCCACTTGCATAGGTTCTTCCGAAGAAGCTATAGGTGGAGGCAGTGGAGGCCTTTGAAGCACCGGAGCAAGATGTGGCCAGACCAGTTCACGTTGCTGGTGGAGCTCCTACTGTCTCTCAGCAAACCGGATATGAATGCGAGTGGTCAGATGGATAAGCTCATTCAGGGAAGAAGGGAGGTCACGACTGGCCAGCTCGTCTTTACTCCTTCCAGAAAGACCCTGCCAGAACATGGCTACGATGGCCTCATTTTTCCAAGACAACTCTGAGGAAAGGGTGTGGAATTGCACATGTTGTCCAACCTTGACTGAGTTACCTTGACAGAGATGGAGCAGAGAAGCCACAGAGGAAAACGTATGCCCTGTATGTCCCGATTCCTCAAACACTTTGCAAAATAACTCCAGGAAGATGTGGCTGCTGGCAGTTACTGGGTTTGCTCTGTTCCAAATGGGTGTGGCTCAGGCCACGATTTCACCGGACAGAAGACTGACTACAAATGCCACTTTTGCTCGTTTGGTGGGGAACTGGTTCACCATTAATTCCAGATGGATGGTGCTTAGGCTGATGAACCCCCTGCAGGTTTCAGGGTTGCCATCGAACCTTGGGGGCAAAGGCTGGTGTAGCTTGTGGCTAACAGACAAGAATGAAGTCAAAGGCGCAGGACTTGCAGCAGGTGGTGAAGACAATGAGGCAGCCGGTAACCAGACTACGAGCTGTTGCAACATGGAGAAAAAATTCTGTTGACTCTGTCTTGCGACATTCATCGTGACATCCATCCATGGCCAGATCTAACTGTAGTGGATGGCTGGGATGTGGATCCTTTGGACCACTGCATGTGGTGGTATAAGCCTAACTAGCCTCCTGAAATTCACCAGAGCCTGTCGCAAGGTAGGATGGACTTGCTGTGGTGGTAGACTACCAGCTTGCTACCCCTGAAGCGACTTGCTTGTGGGGGCAGCCGGGGTGAAGCATGTTACAGAAAAGGCAGGCAAACTCATAATCGGAGACAGACAGAAAGGTCAGTGCAGGCAGCGGGCGACCGTGGTCAGTGGACGGAGGCAAGAGTCAAAGTACACAGCAGGACAGAAACACTTAAGGAACACTTGCTCTGCGACACGGGGCACAATAGATCTGGCAAGGAAGCAGAGGAAGTGACCAGAAGATATAAGGTTGGTGCTTTGTAATTACCGGAGCACTGACCCTTTAAATTTAATCAAGCTGGCAGAGGAGCATAGGGAACCAGGAGCATGGGAAGGTAGGTACAGAGCTGAAGTACGAGTGGGCCCACAGCCCGGTATCAAAAGAGGGGACACGAGTGCGTCTGCGGCCCGACGTGTGGGCTGCGGCACCGCTTGTAACATATGCTTTGAATGTCCTATTAAAAAGGGAATGATATTTTGCATAAAACAAGCACAAGTGTTGAATTGGTGTTTTGTACTAAATGGCACCTGTATTATTTTGAAATGCTAAAATTTTGGTGCCAGATACCACAAAACACATTTAGAGATCTCGAACAATCCATGCTCTGATGGGTCAGAACTATTTTTGTGGGAACCTACAAAATTTTAGGCACAATATAACTTATGACTGATTGGTGTATGCCAGATGCAGAAGGACAACCAGCTATGTGCAGGAGTTATACAGGCTCTACAGCATTAAAATGGTAGAACATTTTTATTGTAGTCAATTTACAAAGTTGCTTAAATGGATTCTTCATTGTGTATAAACTGCATATACCTGTATGCCATAAACTTGCATGAGGCAAGGCTACAATACCCTGAACAGCCGCAGGATAATGATAACCCCATGAAGCCAATCTTCCTTATGGACATATTGTGGAAAATATTGCCCATTTTAACTGTCCACATGTAATGTAAAAGTCATGATAATACCTCTACTGCAGATCTTTAATGGGGTAATATTCCAAGATCTCCCCTAACCTTTACCAGTTAAATTGCTGCCTTTGAACTCTCTCCAGTTAAGGCCTTATAGAAAATTTCTAGACAGTTGATATTATATTTGAATACTTATTTTTTTTATCTCTCATTTTATGCAGTCTAACATGTTACCTGCTTTTGCAGCTGCTTTTTGACATTGAGTGCTATTGCTAAGCTCACTGGCAGCCAGTAAGCCGCAGTTCTTCTCTTGTTCTATTCCCTATAGTTATGTTTCTCTGTAAGTCTCATCTATGGTTAGGTATTTTTGTAATTTACATTCATTAGGATGCTCAGTAGTTCTATATGTCTAGGCACAGAAAACAGCTCTGTGTTAAACTCCAGAGACCTTGGGACCAGACAGGTTTGGCTTTATTCAGGGTAACCTTTTTAGCAACACTCCTTTTATTATGACTCCCAAAGCTTTAAACATGGGGAAGGAAACCGGGATCATGCACTGATACTAAGTTGGGAGGGAGGAAGAACACAGCAAAGAATCTTGGGGCTTGCTGTTTTACAGGACAAAGGCAAACAGCTTTGAGACAGACTGCTGCTCAGCTGCAGAGATTGGAGAGCCTACAACAGAACTAGGTTCAGTTACAGAGATATTTTTTTTCCATCATAGATTTGTGAATTTACATTAAATCTCCTCACAATCTTTCCTATGGATGAAATTATTGGTGCAGTTTGGTCACAAGCAAAAACAACAATTCTATGATACACGAGAAACACTGAGGATGTAGTCTGTGATATCACAATGCAGTTGGTCCAAGAGGATAAATAAGAGAGATGCATATTTACCACTGTAGATGTATAAATTATTTATTTAGGAGTCAATATCCCCTGAAAGATTAACCATCAGAGACCTCCCTCCTACCAAGTCGCTCCAGGACCAGCGTCCCTCTTCACCTCATTCCAGGCAGAGCGGCTACTTGCTGTTGACTTTGGGCCGCTGGTTTCGAGTAGAGATATTTACATTCTGCAATCTATTATGCTGAGAAAAATGAGAGATTATGTGCTGACCCCGGGGCGGCTCATCCCAGCCGGGCGATGCAAAGTAATAAAGTCTTTTATCCATTCAATCAGCTCCGCACTCTGGCTGCAATAAGTAGTTTATTGTAGATTCATTGTGTGGATTAATAGTGTTGTATATGGTCCCGGTGACATGCATCATCACTGTACAATGATACAAACAATGCTGCTGAGGTAGCTTTATTGTGTAACCCTGGAAGAGCCTTCCATAGTTGTATGCAGCACATAGAAACAAATGCAAGGTTATGCACATGGGAAGGAAAAATCCATTCCAGGCTTACTTGTTAAATGGAAAAAAGCTGGAGAAAAGAAAGTTTCTACATAAACATTAAGGGGAGTCGTGGAGTCGTTATAAAATGGACCGACTCCCAAAATATATAATAAATTGGTAAAGAGGAATTGGGCCTTGCCAGTGCTACTGCTCCCATATCTTCAGCCATATCAGATGAGGAGTTTAATTTTGAAAAGTATTTGGATGATATGGAGCAGGCAAAGCGTTACCACAAGGGAAAAGATTCCGCTCCCATACCAGACAGATTGACCAGATTTCAGCAACATTTTTCACTCGTTCTCAAAGAAGTAGAAAAGTTCAACCGTTCATGTGTTCACTGCTTTGCCACCAACCCAAGTTAGTGTAGAGAGGCTGTTCTCTAGCCTGGAAATAATGAGATCAGATGTGAGGCCGTCTATGAAGGAGGATCTGATGGAGGCAATACTATTCCTCAGAACAAATTCATAGACTCCACAAATGTAATTCAGGATGTTTTTGCTGAAAACTACTTTTTTTCCACTTTCTGCAGTGTTTTGCGTGTTTACAATTTTTTTTTACTTTTTTGTGTTCGAAAGTTGTATCCAATAAATTTTACACCGACAAGCAAAAGGGCAACAATGTTTTGAACCTTTGATTTTCAGGCTCCATATTTCAACATCCACTAAGTTTTGAACGTGAAACTACCATCATTTTCTTGGCTATCTCATACATAACTTTGACCTGCAACTATTTAGCATCTGCTTAGTTCTTCAGATTCTTGTCATGTAACTGCATTGTTACTGTTTTGCTCCTGGTGGTGGAACAATCTTTTTTTTTCTTGTTTACTACAAATTACAACATGTTCTCACATTCCCTAATAGCTTAGGGTGTTATTAAGCTGATTCCCAAGTGAAAGGTCACTGTTTTGAGCAGCCATGAAGATTTCACAAAAGAGAAACAACATCATCCAGCTCATTGATAGTCGTCTCTTGGCTAACAAAATTGCCAAACTGCACCATGTGAGGCCATGACAGCTGGAAGAATATGAAATTAAGTCCATCCATTAATTGAAAAGCCAAGAGGTGGACGTCCAGGCAAAATATCAGAGTTAATAAGTCACTTATCACAAGGTCTATCAGTTTTAACGCGACAGACACAGCAGTGGAGGCGGCTCATATGCTTCGTAATAGTGAGTTCACAGACTTTCATGCAAGCACCGGGCAACACGCATTACACAGGTCTGGAATGGTGGCTCGAAAAAGGTGAAGAAGCCTCGACTTCAATCTCGTCATAAGAAGCGTTGGCTCGAGTTTACAAAAAAGTATGAGAAATGGAAGATTGGAAACGGATGATTTGGAGCGATGAGATGAAGTCAATAGATCGGGCTCTGATGGGGACAAATGGGGTTTTGGAAGAATCAAAGTAAAAGGAGGCTAACGGATCAAGAAATTGAAGAAACTGTCCAATTTGGTGGAGGAAGCCTGAGGATATGGAGATGTTTCACAGTCAAAGATGTTGGATACTTGACTAGGATCGATGTTGATCTCAATGCTGAGCTATATGTGAGTGTCCTACAAGATTGAGTTACTTCTTACACTAAATACTATGGGTTATGAAAGGACGACATAGTGTTCCAGCAGGACAACACCTGAAGCAGACATCAAGGTTGGAGGGAAAGGGCAATGAAGTAGAGTTGCTGGGATTGGCCTCCTAGTCCCCAGACCTCTACCCAATCCAACACTTGTGGGTAGAGTTGAAAAAGCTGTATTCGTAACCAAATCCAGTCTGCAGTAACATTGAGAATGTGTAGAAGAGACCTGGGATCAGATTTTAGTCAAGATATGCTTGAATCTGATCCAGAGCCCAGAAGGATTTAGGCAGTTCTAAAAGCCAAAGGTGGATTTAGCAAATGCTAACAAAATAATAAAAATTAACATTTAGATTTTTAGGTGCCAAACAGTAACAATACATGACAATAATAGGAAGAACTCAGCAGATGCTAAATAGCTGCAAGTCAAGTTTATATATAAGATAGCCAAGATGATTGTCTATAAAATGATGGTAACCTCGCATACAAAGCTGTAGTGGATGGGGAGATATGGAGCCTGAAAGTCACAAGATCAAAACATTGTTACGATTTTGCTTGTCAGTGTCTGTTCTACCAAAATAGCTTGATTATTGTATCATAAGGTGATAAACAGACTGATGTTACCATTTTACTACAGTAAAGTTATCACTTGTATGAGGGAGTCAGGAGTTGGAGTTGGAGTCAGGAGTCAGAGTCTGGAGTCAGGGAAATTGAGGAGTTGGAGCTTTGGCTTACCGACTCCACAGCCCTACATCTGACACAGGGTATAGCAGGGGCCTGGATAGATAAGGAACAAGTATCACCTAAACTACATTAACCACCAAAGATTGTGCAACTGACCCCTTTACTGCCCTAGATCACCAGTAATTGTGAACGTTCCCCGCTTACTTCCAAAACACAACTGCAAGGCCATACTTACAGCTCAATGGCTGGACTATAGACTTAACCCAATAGGAGGTAACACAAGCCCTTGTGCTACTTCGGAAATATATAACAGGTATAGATAACTAATGAACAAAAACTCACACAACCCTCCACTAGGGGAACAACTGAATGATAAAAAACTGCACCTTAAGTAGCTGCCAGTTCACACCAGTATGCAAAAAAAACCACAGTATAATACATGAGGAGACTGCACAAATGCAAAAATACCAATAAGACAACCACTCACATGCCTTCTATATATGGGGGGGGTGGTTGCTGGTATTATAATTGCATATAGATAAAGCGATACAAAGGGTGCCAATTATACAGATACATGTGGTACACTATGCTGGCTTACCACCTATGGCGCTTCTACTAGTCAATTTGGCATCATAGGTTGTAAGCCAGCATGGTGTACCACATGTATTTGTATAAATGGCACCCCTTGTATCGTATACCAGTATACCTAGTGTCTCGGGTATCTGCAGTATATTCAGTATGCCTAGTGTTTATGGTGTCTGCGGAATACTCAGTATACTTAGTATCTCAGGTATCTGTAGTATATTCAGTATACCCAATATCTAAGGTATCTGAAGTATATTCAGTATATCTAGTGTTTTTGGTATCAGCAGTATAGTCAGTTCATCTAATTTCTCAGGTATCTGCAGTATACTCAATATACCTAGTGTCTCAGGTATCTGCTTTATACCTAGAGCAACATGTATGTACGGGGCTGTACTCCAGTATTCTGGCGTCCTTTCAGCCCAAAACCTGGCACAGTTCTGTTCTCTAGATTTATAATCAGGCGCGCTCCAAAATTATGCACACTATGCGGCGCCGTGGAACTTTGTAATGCGTCCAAGATGTGGGGGTGTTCTGCAGGCGTGTCGCACCACAACCGTATGATTCTACACATTTATGACGGGAGGACGGCCAAAAAATGGGCGCATTTCTGTGGGGCAGGTTTTGACCAAGTTAAAAATGGTTTACCTGAGTGATTTTTCTTTTTTGGGGAGAAAGCGCTAAATCTATGACCCGCAGTAGAACAGGTTCATAGGTTCAGGCATATTCTATGCTGCTAATGCGCACAAAAAATTGCCATCCCTAGTGTTTTTGGTATTTGCAATATAGTCAGTATACCTAATTTCTCAGGCATCTGTAGTATACTCAGTATACCTAGTGTCTCGGTATCTGTAGTAATTCAGTAAAATTCTAGTGTTTTTTGGTTTTTTTGTGTTATTCAGTTGAAGTAACTCAGGTATCTGTAGTATATTCAGTATACCTAGTGTCTCAAGTATCTGTTGTATATTCAGTTACCCAGTTCTCAGTTCGCAGTTTTTTAGTACCTGTGCCCAAGGGATCCGTAGTGTGCTCAATATTCCTAGATTCGGTTTTGATATATTTCGATATCTGGTTGGGGCCTTTTGGGATTACCCGATATTTAATAAAACCCTTTTATTTAGGTTTCTTAATTTATCGTATCCTGTGTTAATGGGGATCTGCATATAGTCAGTTTTACTAATTTCTCAGGTATTAGTTGTTTCAGTATACCCGAGAGACATTATTTTTGCACCAAAAACTGTTGCACTGTATTTCTATATAAAAGAATGTTTACACCAAAAAATTTAGGCGCATTTTATGCCAGGCATACACTTTTTAATTTCGTCTAAAGTGATGCATAAAATGCTAGCAAGATATGCTATTGGCCTTTTTTGGGGTATACGCCTAAGTTAGGGCATTAAATATCTATAAAGACATCCCCCTGCCAGATTTTTGCAGGTTTTTTTTCAGGTGCATTATACACTCATTTATGCGCCTTTTTTAAAAAATGGGGGTGGAAGGCCTCTTTTTGACATGTGCCCCTAGTGTCTCGGTTTATCGGGCTTATTTTAAAGTATATGTAGTGTTCGGGCCCATCGCGTCATTAATTTTAACTAATATCTTAGGTATGTGAAGTATAATACGTATGCCTCGGGTTTCTGGAATCTGCAGTATACTCAGTATACCAAGTGTTTCTGGTATCTGCAGTGTAGCTCCACTATTGTTTCTGTGGGGATTTTTTCCAGTATAACACCTCAAAGAAAATGGGTAGGCACTTAAATTTAAACAAATGAATTTTTCCCCAAAAAAAAAACTTTGCCAAAAAATGATTGTAAAATATTTTCGGTTTTGAATGCAGCGCCCATTTTACATTGGAATTTAATGACCCCTGATTGAACTTGGTTAAAAAGTCTCCAAAAAAATGGGAATTTTTGCGGAGAACAGGGGAGAGTGGGCTTTTTATTTCTATATTTACTATTTTGCCAAAAGGAAACTTAAAACCCCTATCGTTCTCAATCTATAAAAAAACTAAAACGAAATTTTATTATGTTTAACACTAACCTTTAAACACACTAAATTTTAAAAAACCCGATTTCTAAACTCTCAATTTTTTCCCCTTTTTCTTTTGAAAGGGGAAAACCCCCTTTTCTATTATCAAGTGGAAAACCCCCATATATTCGTAATTTACAAACTCCCCGTAAGGGGGTCCCAAGATCCTATTGGGCCCGTCAAACCCTTTAAATTTAAAGGACATAAAAAATATAAGGTTTCCCTGCTTTCCCTTGCAGGGGTGCACTTGTTGACAAGGTGAGGAAAAAAACAATTTTAAAAAGTTTATTTCCGGGCCTCCCCAACATGTTTCCCCCGCTAGACTGGCTTCATCAGGGGTTTGAGGTCAAATCCG